>CM019742.1:12432819-12699434 GCA_009761775.1 Ficus carica | reverse complement strand
TTTTATTTTCGTGCCAAATTAGTCAAATAATTCTGCTCTGCGGTCCAAATCAGCTTGTGGAGAAGAAAAGTCTTTTTTTTTTTTTTTTTTTTTTTTTTTTGAGAGAGAGAGAGAGAGATAGAAAGAGCATATGTTTTTGCCTTTTGGTTCGACAGAAGTGAGAGGATGACCAAGAAATCATACTGCCGTTTGGTTGGTAAGAAAAGGTGGAAAAATAGTTTGTAGTAGGGGGGGAAAAAAAAAACACACACACACAAACACACACACAAAGAAAAATTCGACTTGCCATGTTCCGATGTTCGAATTGGAGGAAACTAAGGTAGAGTGGAAGTTAATGTCTTGACGTTGGACTAATAATAAGTGGAGAGTGGTAGTATTGAAAGATAAGCAATTTCGAATTATTAAATAAATAAATAAATAATAAGATCTTATTTCTTTTCTTCTTAAGGTGGCCATTGCAAATGCAACTCTGCAACCAGTATAGAAAATTGTCAAAAATCGACAGTCCTGAATTATTCATCAAAAAATTTTGCTCTTGTTTTACAGATTTTTGGGCATATTCTTAATAGAAAAATAATTTACGAGTAATATTATCGAAAACATTGTTTTCTTTAAATACAAATACTATCTTATTATTGCTTTAAAAGTAACCTTTGATTTTTCCTGATAAAGGAAAGAAACCAGTCCTAAATAAGAGCATACCTATCAAATTATATCTCAGATAGACGAAATTCTAGACCTTGGAACAAGCATGAAAGGTTAATGGCTGCGGCTTATTAGCTCTTGATAAGCTTGCTGATGGTGGTTTTTGCCCAAGTTGATTATATAAATACAAAATAGTTACACACACGTGGCTGTACGTATACTAGTTGGAATAGACAAAACAAAACAAAACAAAAAAAACAAAAAAAAAGCAGCCATAAAACATGCAACGTGTTATTGACTGGATTGTCATGTGACGGATGACGGGATTGTCACGTGATAGCCCCATATTATTGGAGGAAACACAATTCAAGAAGGATTCATCCTTTTAAAGATAGCTAAAGATTATGTTGCAATGAAAATATTGAGCAATTAGAACAGTGACTACTTAAACGGGAATTCTTCAATAAGGGCACCCTATTGTAGAATTTGATAGGTGCATTGATGACAGCCAGATGATTTCAATCCTTTCGTTCAGATTTAAGGTGAATAACTATTGTTTCTTTATAGGTGTTTTTACGTCACATTAGTAGTTAGTGGTATAAATTATAGTGGGTAAAATTTGAAGCAAAAGGGATTCGGTGTCCGAATAAGTTATCTGCTTGCAGGATACAAAACTAGAGTTATCACAATCTCATTCATCCATTTAAGTAATATCATTTCTCAATTCACTCCCATTACTTTAAACAAGTAAATATGCTATAAGAGAGTTAAGTCTGAGTTAGCGGGAATTAGCAGATTGAGTATGTTCACCTTTTGACATAGAAGCGAACCAGCTCAACATCACCTTCAATAGCTCCTACCTCTTTGTGCTGATCACTCCGCTGAAAAATATTTGTTCATCCTTTAAACTTCTTATAATACAATCAACTTCCGTTTAAAAAGAGGCCTTTATTCGTAAAAAATGGTTTCAACTGCTTTTTTTTTTTTTTTCCTTCCATCGGAATTGAATGAGTTCCATACGGAAAGCAACTTAGGTCTAAGTTTTTCATCTGAATTTTTTTTTTTTTTGTTTTCTTTTAAAAAAATAATTAATAAGAATTATAATTAATTTTTAAAAAATTAACCAATTACAAGTTAAAATTTTCAATTCAAACATTTATTTCAAATGCAAGCTTAATTAGGCAGAGTATATGACGACTTCTGTTTAAGTGAACATATGAAAATGCAAATCATGTTTCCTGTAGTCTAGTTTGGAGCTCCAGGATCTCATCCCGTCGGCTTTGTTGTGGAAAGCTAATTGGAATGCCCGTTTTCAAAGTCCGAGGTTTGACTTTCTTTTTGCCTTTCTTGTGCGTTCTTCTCTCACTTTCTCTCTCTTTGAATTATTTATTTATTTATTTATTTTATTATACTAAAAAATTTAAAATTTTCTCCAATCCAATAGTCATATAAGTTTTATGCAGTCTTTTCATTACTAATTGACATGTAATTTTCTAATTAAAATATTATAACAAGAATTATTTAAAATTATCACTGAAAATTGTTAAATTATAAGAACTGGTTATTACAATAATAAATCAAAAGAAATTTACAAGTACCGTTATGCAAGGGTGCTAAATAAGAAAGTATACCAAAAAATTTATATAGGAGTTGTATTTTTTTTTTCCAATAATACTATCGTTTAATAATTGGATTAAATTTTTAATGGTATGATTTATGAATGTATGCATTAAAAATTCGCTGAACTAATTTCAATTATAAATAAAATCGTTAAAAAAAATTAATCTAACGAGTGAAATAATTAATATCATACATAGTTTCTAATTTAAGTTTTGCCAGTGTGGCTAACTTAAGCAAGTTTTATTTTGAGTTTTTCAGACTTTTGATCTCGGAATGAACCATTTAAGTTCAGGTTCGGACCTGAGAAATCTACTTTGGGTCCCCGGCAGCCACAACAGGGTCATATTTTTGGTGTTTTGTGCGTCATAAGAGAGGTGTGAGACATAACTTGCCGCCTTAAAACGATGCCCTTTAGTGCATTAGAAAAGCCGTTTTTAAAAAATATAATTAAAAACGTGGATTTTGAAAGGGACGTGTGATAAATGTTCATCTTTACCAACAGCCTTCCCAACACGAAAAGTCCAACTCCATTGCTTGCATTGCAAGTGATTAGCTTTCACTCTTTTCAAATTATTACTTACAAACTTGTGAATTTTTGTTGCTCCTTCAAAGGCCACGTCATACCAATATATATATATATATATAAATGATCTTAAATCATGTACTTGATGATATCTAGTAATGTGAATTTCAGTTATCAAAAATGTGAACTCATGCAGAAGAAAATATAAAATAAAGGGAATTTCACATTCATTTTAGCTACATTTTCTTATGTTTGAATTCATATTCCTAGTAACTAAAGTTCACATTCACAAAAACTAAACTTTACATTGTCGAATTCCATCAGGTATCGGATTTAAGACTTTGTATATATATTCTAATATTAGTGCGATTCGCTAACATGTTAATGCTGAGAATTTTATGATACAATTAAAAAAAATGTTATTTTAGATGTTATCTTTTCTTTAAATTTCATTATATTATGTATTAATATAATATTATTCTAATTTAATGATCGACAATTATTTCAATCTCTATGTGGTTAGAGGGAGAGATGGAGGAAGAGAAATGAAACGAGAGATGCAGTCCAATGTTTAATCTGATGGAAGAGGGGAGGGAGAGAGTGCCAATTGCATATGAAAGTATGCAAACTCTTCATCGTCTTTGAGTTTGAAAAAACTCACCCTCCAAAAACAATATGATTATTATACAAACAATTATCATTCATTATTTTAACTCTCCTGCCCTCTTATCAAAAAATATGAAAGATTTCTACAATTCTCTTCGCCATTCACATTATTGATACCTCCAACTATTTTCATCATTTTTCCTTTCCATTCTTCCTATCAAACGGAAATGCCACATCATATCAAAACATATATACATGTTGAATTTTATAACATGTTAATATTTTAGAATTTTATGATACAGTAGGGAAATTATCGTATCAGTATTGTATAATATTAATTAATTTTGTTTTCTTTAAAGTATAATATATGTATTTTTAATCTACTATGGATATGTAATAATGATTTAGATTTTTTTTCAAGTTAGAGTATCCTTTCATTACCATATTACAGATTTTTTTTTTTCCCTAAATTTGTCCAATTCAGAATAGTAAATTGTATAATTTATTTCTGATTGTGTGCATGTAGAGAATCCGTACGAGGATCATCTCACTCGTTCTTTTTCTAGAACGATTATCTCTCCTCTCTTCTTTCGCTATTTGGTTTTGGGTCCATCTCCTCAAGGGCCCACGTGGAGGAATAGGATATTATGTCCTTCAAATAATGTCCAAAGAAAAGGAAGTTGTTTAGGTAAAATAAATAAATAACACCGTCCTCAATAAATATGTGAATATAAATATTATATTTGTTATAGAAACAACGATTAAAATAATATATTTGAGATTTTAATACTTCAATTTATAATGTTATAGCTAGTTTTTGTAAAATTTATAAAAAGTATTGTATTTAAATATTATAAATTTTTTTTTTTTTTTGCAATGATAGATTGAGAAAGTCACGAGACTTACTAATAAGAATCAAATATTAATTTTTTTTGAATGAATGATGATTAAGATAAAAATCAGTAAATACATCAAGACATCCCGATTATGTCGGTACCCCTCTAACATCCTCTTCATTTTCCTATCCCAATTAATTTTATTAGAAAAAAAGAAAAACTATCAATAAGAATATACAAGAAACATATGCATACACAGACGCCCAAAAATAAAAAGAAAAACCAAAAAAATTAAGGCAATCTAAAATCAGGATTCCAAACTAATGGACGGGAGATGCTCCCAAAGGCTAAAGCCGAAATTCAAATCTTGCTCACATCTCCAAATATGTTTCGTTAAAAACCTTTTAGCCAAAATCCTATTGGGAAAAAGACTAAAAGAAAAAAAATAGTACATATTTACCCAGAAGACCGAAAGCGGTAGATTGGTAATCCCATGAGATTATGTTGAATCTCTCTATTACAAAAGTCTGGACATTGAAACCACCAATCCGAGCTATTCATATCTATTCCATGCAATGCCAACTTGTCAGCCACCGAGTCTTCCCGAAAAATGTGTGATGCTATGTAATTGATTGTGCTGAGATAATTAAGGGCACTGATCCATTTAACATCTGATATATTTAGTGATAAATAAATTTGTCATCAAAGATAATAATTTATTGAAAAAATGGCTTTTCATTGAAATATTAAAATTTGACATTGATACATTTTTGGTGGCACTGCACCTCCATATGCTCTAATCTTTGTTATATTATTCTTGATACTCTTGAGCTGCCATTTCTCATTATCGTTAATGTTGTTTTTTCGCTTAAGAATTTAGCAACCTCTAGTGACCCCAATCCATAGTGGCAAAGTGGGCCTATTCCATTATTAAACAACATAATAATAGAACAGTTAAAAGGAACATTCAAGTGGGCCCGAGGATCTCTAATGGTAAGCAAAAAATTAAACTTTTATTAGTTGAGAAGCTATTGCATTTGAAGGATTCACCGTCAAAGAAGAAAAAAATGAACTTCTCACCATATTTACTTTTGACATCCATGAAAATTTACGTATGAGAACAAAGTAAATAAATAGAAGGATACAACACACTTACCCATTATTTACCAAAAAAAAAAAAACATACCTATTAACCTATCTATTGTCAATAGATGGATTGAAAATTCAGTCAAGTGAAAAAAAAAAAAAAAAAAAAACCCTATTGATATGAATTCTATTTTAAAAGCATTAGATTTGTATCAGATTCTACTAATTTCGCATAATTTTATAGTTCAATATAATTTTAATTATATCCAACATTTAGACATTACCAATATGGATGACCTATTGTTAAAACTCATTTGTTTAGTTATAGTTCAATTATGTGACTTAACATGAATTCCGGATTCTATTAGTTTCGCATAATTTTCTATTTCGATGTAGTTTTTACTATATCCAACATTTAGACATTACCAATAGAGATGGTATATTATTAAAAGCTCATTTGTTTAGTCATAGTTCAATTAATTGACTTCACATGAATCCCATATTTATATCAGATTGTATTAACTTCACATAATTTTCTATTTCAACGTACTTTTTACTATAATGTTGTTATATTCAACATTAGACATTACCGATATGGATGATCTATTGTTAAAAGCTCATTTACTTGGTCATAATTCAATTTAGTGACTTAACATGAGTCCCAAATACGTAATTACCACTTTAATATTGTAACAACGAAGAAAAACACTGATGTAAGGTAAATAATAGGCAGCAACTGATAGAAACTGCGGACTGACTCGAATTGAGATGTTTTGCGGCGTTTTGTCCTAAAAATTATTCACATGGCCCACAGGGGCCTCGGGGTACTCAAAAACACCCTTCTCCATAACTTTCATTAAGCAATTGGACCAATTAACACAAATATCATCAAAATAGTGACATCAAAGCACTAAATATAAGAAATCTCTCATTAAATTCTCAACAAACAAACAAAATGATACTTCTATAGATAGGCCAACTAACAAAATGTCCAAACACATGTATAAATCCCTCACTCAAATGTGATGCACTAAATGAGAGCTTGAAAAATCTTGGACTTCTCTGAAATGCACACAGAAAAACCCCAAGAAACTCTCTTGTTCTCCTGATTACAAAGATGACAAAACAATGCCTCTCTTCAAAATTGTTTTGGATTTATTATTATTCTTT
The DNA here is from genome assembly GCA_009761775.1 of Ficus carica. Lineage (NCBI taxonomy): Eukaryota > Viridiplantae > Streptophyta > Magnoliopsida > Rosales > Moraceae > Ficus > Ficus carica. The sequence continues at coordinate 12,692,948 of CM019742.1, read as the reverse complement.
TTAATTTCTCTCTCTCTCTCTCAAAAGAACACTAAAACATAACAACTATAACATAGACTCACTCCTAAGCTGCAAAACTTCATGGGGAAGCCATGTTCAAAGTCTCATCAACCCAAGCAAGACCCTGCTTCTCGAAATCGAAGTCGATGGAGGGAAGGGGAAGGAGATTCCCGGCCTCGCCGCAATTTTCATACCCGCACACCGCATAATCATCGCTCACAAGATCTGCACCATCGAAGAAATGGTTGACAAAATCATTCCCGAACAGAGGATTCTTCTCCTCGAATCCTAGCTTGAACTCCTCCTTTGCTAGCGGCGAAACTAGTGGCTCTTCCAACGAGTCTAAAATTTGTGCCTGTCCATGATCCGACTCGACAATTCCGACACTGGATTCATCTTTCTTTAGATTATCTATCGGATCAACACCACCATTCGAAGCTGCACTAGTCATATCGAGCACCGAAGATGGCGACGGATGAGAAAACAAACTTTTAGTGTCTTCCGTGCCCGTTTCAGACAAATTCAAACTTCCACACTCACTTTTAGCACTGTTATCTCCAGATGACAAACTCACAGAACCACTATTTGCGTTCTCCAACATCAGTAGCGCATCGAATTCGCTCCTCTTCCTCTGATAAGCAGCAGCAGCATCCTCTGCGGTGTTGTAAGTTCCAAGCCACAATCGACGTCCTCGGATTGGATCGCGAATCTCCGCTGCGAATTTCCCCCACTTCCTGCGCCTAACTCCCTTGAACTTGGTGGGAGATCTTTCGAATTTCTTGCTCTTGTCAAGCTTTGAACTCATTGAATTCATGTCCTTGTTATGGTTTTCGCGGGAAATGCTTGCAGAGCAAGGCATTTGTGGCGAACTGGGGAATAAAATCTCTGAGACAAAGCGCTTAGGTTTGCACAATCTACGCCCGTTGATCTCATATTGCTCATCTTCTTCGCTTGAAGAATCTGTGGCATAGGGATCATTGCATATAATGCGAACGATTTTCAGCGGATTCGAACGCTCCGCTGCCTTGATTGGCTTCTTTGTCTTTCCTTTGCTATTACCATTCATGTCTTCACTCAAAAACTCGGTTTTTATGCCAGGCATTTTTACACTCAAAACCCCTAAACCCTCCCCAAATGGACAATTCTCAACCAAAAAAAAAAAGGGAAAACGAACAAAATTTTCCGACTGTATCAAGAAAAACCCAAATTCCTAAAATGACCTCCAATGCAACAAGCCCTGCAATAAACAAATAAAAGACTTTTTCAAAAACATTAGCCCAAAAAAAAAAACAAAAAAAAAAACAACCTTAAACCTATCAAAACCGATGTCTTACTCGGAAGAATAAACACATAACAAATGATAATTCTAACATTAAATGATATATATATATATATCCGTATATATAATCGAAATGAAAAAAGAAAATGTTAAATGGAATTTAAAATAAAATAAAATAAAATAAAATAAACTAACAACCTTTTTGATCTTAATGTCATGGAAAAAGCAGAGAGAGATTGTGTATGGGTATGGCAATCGGACCAGAATTGCATGCAAAAGGTGGAGAACAGAGAAGAAGAAGAAGAAGAAACCCAGAGCTGCTTCGGAGCTCCAATCAACGAATCAAGCACGGACGACATAAATTCTCTGCTACTGCTTCACTCTCTCTCCTCTGTTTTTCTAGAGAGAGAAATTTCCGGAGCAGCAAAGAGAGAGAAAGAGAAGAGAATCTGAAAAAAAAAATACAAAAACAAAAACCCAGATCAGTAAACAAACAAAACTAAAAGATTAGCCTCCAATGGCCCAGAAAATTTCAGAAAATTTTTTGTTTCCCGAAAACCAACCAAGCAAGAAAAAAAATGTAAATAAAAAAACCAACAAAATATAAGCAAAAGGGAAAATGAAATGAACCAAGTTTTGATTTTTCTTCTTACTCAAAAGTTTCTCTGGCTTGAGTTTCTCTCTCTAGACTTCGTCTCAGAGAGGAGCTCTCCTCTCTCTCTCTCTCTCTCTCTCTCACCCCTACTTTCTCTCTCTAGAGTTGTCCGAGTTTCTGAAGGGACAGAAATAAGAGACTGAGGAGGGAGGCGCAATTTATGTTACTTTATGCCCGCATGCACCAGAACAAAGGGCCATCTGTCTATCTCTGGTCCCACCCAATCTCATTTCTTGCATGGGCTCCGTTACTCTGCACCCCAGCTTAGCCTTTTTTCTTTCCATTTTGGCCCCCCGTGAGTGGGACCCACTTGATTTTTTGACTTTTCACTGTTTGCTGGTCCCACTCTCAAGGGTATTTTGGGAAATTGTCTTTGGGAGTGCTGGGACTTTTGGTGACGTGTCAAATTAGACGGAAGGTACTTTCGTATGGCACAGGCTGTAAAAAATTAATGCTTTTTTACCCTCAAAAAGGGAAAAGATTATAAATAAATAAATAAATAAAACATTTGGTTTCACAATTTTCCGAAGTTGTTGTTAGCCAATACGGGAAGAAAGCTTAAAAAGGATAAAGGGATGTTTGGTGTGTAAGTTTGAGTTGAAATATTTTAGTTTTAATAGTAATTTTTGTTGACTTTTCAGAAAAGACAAAAAAAATTTCAGAAAAAATAAAAATTTTTTTTAGAAAAAGATAAAAAAAAGTACAATTTCACTTGAGTGAAACGAATCAGCCAAACACCTCCTAAACCCTTGGAGTTTGGTTCTCACACTTAAATTTGATGTTTAAATTTAAATTTTTGTCTTTTTTTTTTTTAAATTTTGTCTTTTTTAAAAATATTTTTTTATCTTTTTAAAAAAGTCAACAAAAATTACTATTCAAAATTAAAAATTTCAACTCAACTCAAACACCAAACACCCCTTAACAAAATTACCAATTTTCAATCCATAAATAACAGGAATGTAATCCATTCCAATATGAACAAAAAGTAAATAATAATATATTTGTATGAGTATATAAATAGAGTGGGATTAAATTTAGATGGTGTATATTGTATAAGGTCGGATATTATATGAGGATTCTTTAAACCGTTATACTTGGTTCTCATTTCAATCCTACATTTGATATATGTTAATGATCCATATAATTTCCTTAAGAAAAGAAATTTCCTCATACCTGGGTCGTCTTTTTATTTTTTAAGAAAAGAAAACATAATAATAATTATACCGTTGGTTGCACTTCCTTAAGTTGAGTTCTATTAACGATCCCTCTAATAACGGTGCTCTCAGCTCAAAAGCTTAAAATCTTTTATATCTACTAGACTACAACTATTAAAGATTGTTTTTGTGATTTAGAAAAGAAAGCAATATAGTGATTATACCAGTAGACGGACTTTCCATTTAAGTCCTAAAATTTATCAGTTGACCTTCATGAATAGTAACGTGTCGCCACATAAAATTTCTCATATCTATAATAATTAAAGAGTGCCTTTGTTTAGAAAAGAAAACATAATAATGATTTTATGGATAGACCTAGTTTTATTTAAATCCTAAAGTTGAGATCAGTTGTCAACCCTTACAGTGCGGTGGGGTGCTCCCGCTGTAAAAATTGCATCTAAATCAGTTTCCATTAAAATCCAATAGTTAAGACTAGTCAACGACCCCTACGATAGGGTTCTTACAACGTAAAGTTCCTCACACCTATAACGATTAAAGAGTGTCTTTGTTTAGCGAAGAAAACCTTATAAATGTTGGACTTACTTTCTATTTAAATCCAAAAGTTGAGATCAAGTAATAGAGAAGAACAATTAAAGAGTGCCTTGATTTAGAGAAGAACACATGATAAAGATTGTATCCTTATACTCACTTTCTAGTTAAATTCTAAAGTTGAGATCAATTAATGACCATTACGGCGCAATAAGGTGCTCCCACCGTAAAATTACCCACTTTCCATTTATTGACCTCGTGATAGCGTATTCTCAGTGTAAAACTCGTCACACCTATAATTATTAAAAATTGTATTTCTTTAAAGTAAAAAATATATAATAACAATAATCTATTAATTCGAATGGTAAAAGATAATCTAAATCAAATTATAAAACAATAATATCTTTAAAAACATTAGCGAAGTTGTTAGTTCACTTCATAACATATTTAGACTTGAATTTAGAAATTTCCATCAAAACTTTCTCCTTTACGTGATAACTAGTTGACGAGCAGCAAAAGAAAAATAATTAAAAAAAAAATCACATGATGGGTGATTGGACTATCACATGACAGTGACTGAATCATCATGAAGCGGGTGATTGAACTACCACATCTAAGAGGAAGGATGAATGCACTTTCTACATTCGTCCATTCAAAGGTTAGTAATCAATTTACAGTGTAACCGCAAGCTTAACTATTTGACGAAATTTTGAGCATTTTCTTCTCATTCTTCGTTTAGGAATGCATCAATAAACAACCCATATTTGTGTTCATTAGAAAATGAAACACTTCACCTCAGAAGCAACAATAACAAAAGTGCGTTAAAAAAAAAAAATCATATTTTAGTAGTTCATGAGTACAAACTTATTTAGACAAGTATTATAATCAATCAGCAAGCTCGGAATGATCCTTAAAACTTTCATTTCTTTTGCTGCATTTCCTTCAAAGAAATTGAAGTAAAAGGTCAAGTTTGATGACTCTCTTTCCTAATATCTCAAATGAGAGAGGTAAAATCGGAGTTAATGAACACGTAAAATTTATTATAAACATTTTTTTGTGACTGTTAGGGGCTTCGACACATTTATTTATCGAAGCCCATTTCGCAATATTATGAGCCATATGTTTAGTTCTCATGGGATCCAAGAGAATCTACGGGAAGAAAGGTATTTTGACCAGAGATGCAGAATCTTCAAACGATTGAACTCACATCCCATTAGGGCTTAAGCAAGTCGATTAATCACCGGCGAGCAATCTCCTCCGCACATAATGTTGTCCGATCTCTTACAAATAGCCATGTCCATCGCCAACAAAATAGCCAAAAAGCCTCACATATGGAAGGAAATAGTCAATTTTTTTAACCCTAGGCATCCCCGACAATCACAGCTAAGAAACAAACGTTTCCAATCCCAACCACATCATCCGAAGAGCAAAGAGCAGCACAAAAAACTCAATGTCTATCCAACCTTCGAACCAGAAGGTTAGGATCCGAGGCAGTCCCTCGAACTAAAATTGATTTTTTGCTATTCACATCCCATCAATTATGAGAGCAAAAAGGGTCGGGATGTTTACCTCATGAGAGTTTTTCTAGCGCTCTGAGGCGAAATAAGAAGTTTTATAAGTTTGTTTAAACGTAGCGGAATGAGATTTTTTTAAATCAGGTTGAACCTTCATGATCCATCTTGTGTTTCTATATATTTAAAAAAAAATTTAAAAGTTCTAATGTTTATACATACCGGTTTGACAAATTTACATAAAACTATTGAAAAAACATGATGACTTTTCAACTACTTGAGCTTCATCTCAACTCTTGTTGTTGATTTTTATAACGCAAGTGCACATATCGCAAACAAGTAATATAATAATAAGTAAAGATTCTTCTCTCGGAGAATTGCTACTATAATTATTAATTACTAAAATTATATCACCTTAATTTTATTTAAACAATGAAAATTTCAAGGTTGAAAATAAATGAAAATAAAATGACAATAACAAAAATAAACTGAAATAAAACAAGGTGAAAATCAATAGAATAAAACATAGGATCACAATTTTCCCACAACACTTCACTTGAATCTCCTTACTTCCCTTCCCTTAGTTAAATTAGCCGCTTCAAATTGTTAACCGAGAGTCATAAATTATCTAAGAGCCTCTTTCGATGGTCAGGTATAAATAACCCCCTTAACTCACTCACTGCATTCCTATGTGAATTAAATTAAAAAGGATTCATTAAGTGTAGGCTCTCTTTAAGGTTACACATGCTACATAGGTATATTCCTATCCTATGTAAACTCAAGGCTTCCGCTCATAGATCATGTGTCAATCTATCTAAGGTTAAACATGAAATTCCCTTTTCCAAGTTCATTAGGTTTTACCAAATCAGTCTAATTAGTGATCAAATAAATTGACGCAGTAAGCTTAAGATAGAATGAACAATCCAATAATGATTAAAAAATATCAGGGGAGAGAGTAAATCAATTCAAGCTACATGTTGAGTTCTAGTTGCAGCCCTAGAAAAGAAAATTAGTTCATCATAATAAATAAAAACACCAAAGAAATGAGTATTGTCAACATTGAAATTACAAGAAAAATAAAGAGAGAAGAAAGATTAAGAGTAAAAATTTGTGTAGCAAAATCTCCGAATCTTCAACTCTTCTTTTTACCTTCAATCCCCTTGACAACTCTCTCTCTTTTTAGATTTTTAAGTGTCCTAAAACTGAAAACTAAAAGTCCTCTTAAAAATCCCTAATCACTTCTATTTATAGACCTATGCAACATACTTTCTAAAATTAAGCATCTTCAACTGAGGCTGCAGCCTTCACATTCGGGCGCTGCAGCGGCCAAAGTCAACTCCCAGGAATTTGCAGTCCAGCGCTGCATCCTCCATTTCCAGCACTACAGCACCCAGTCTCTGCCTGAGTCTTCAGGACTACAGCCTTCACATTCCAGGGCTGCAGCCTTGGCTCTCGATGTTGATTGGCTCTGCTTCACGACTGCAGCATTGGTTCTCTGTCCTTCTTTTCTTGCTAATGATTTATTTCTAGCGGAAATTGTACCAAATTTGCATGATTTATTTGAGAGTCCTTTGCTTTCTAACCTACTTAAACACATTAAAAATAACTTGAAAAACATCAAAATGACTCTTAAACTAACATCACATCAAGATAATTGTACTCGATTCACCGGTATAAATATGACTCATTAATTCTTCTCTACTTGAACTAAAACGTGTGCGAACACCAATTAAATTTCCTTAGAATTTGTTATTCTTCTCAATAATCCTTCCAATCCTACTTAATTCTGAATTCCTAATTAACTCTGAAGTTCCAACAAATTTATTTACTTAAATTTTGTTTTCCTGACCTATATTTAAGGAAAATATTTTCCACCATTTCTTTTGTAATTTTCCCCTCTATATTCTTCTTTATATTTTTTTTTTCTACCTCCGTTCTGAGACCCAAACAAGACTTTTAAAAAAATCCTTTTTTTTTTTCTCCTTTCTTTTCTAAAATCTAGGTCTCAAACAGACTCTAAAGGTGAAATCCAAGATGATGGCAAGAAAGCATCTATCCTAGCACAATCGCATAAGGACCCTTTTGTAGAATTAGGTATAATTAATTGTTTGAATTGGATATACATTTAAAGCATTTATGTAATTTCACTTTTCTAATATTAATAACATTATTCAGAAATAAAATTTATGCAGTTCAGTTTATTTTTATAAAGTGTTATTTGTTTATTCAATATAATTATACATAAAACATCAAAAGATTCTGTAAATAAATAGTTGTCTTGATTATATGTGGACGAAGTGTTCACAAACATAGAAGACATGATCAAAAGCTTAGTATGAAAATAATACCAGTTCACAATTAGTTAATAAAATTAAGCACTTTATTTTGATAGGATTGTGGTATGACTCTATTTCCTAACTAGTGCGCAAGGATTGAAAAATCAACATTTCCGTCGATATTTTCACAGAAATTTTCGTATTTTGGAAGTGTCGATATGGAAATAGGGGTATCATATCTTTTCCGTAAAATATCTGCGAAATTTCCATAAAAATTTCCATTTATCGATTTTTTACGAAAATATCGGATTTCTATGAAAAGTATAGTAGTAAATAATAAAATATCATGGAAATTTTCGGGAAATATTGACATAATATCAATCATAATATAAATTTTTTATCTTTTAATATAATAATATACATTACTTTTTTCATTCATGCACGCATTTTTTTTTTTTAAAGATAGAGAGACGTGTGGCATGGTCAAAATTATATAAATTAAATATTCAAATGTCATATCTTGGTATTGATGTTGTTTGCATTAATAAGATATCTTAAATACTTTCAAACATTCTAAAACCTATTTTAACAATAATATTTTCTTACCATGTATGAAACAATGGATATAATCTACATATATTATGTTGCGTTTCAATGATTTTACTTCATTGGTGAACATCAACTTATTGTTTACTGTATTATGCTCCATTCTTACCATGTAAATTTGTTAAATATTTAGTATTTAATTGAGAGTTTCATTAGATTTATGTATTATTAACTATTCTAGAGTTTCATAAAGTTTTATTTAAAAATTTAGTATTTTAAATGAATTTTCATATTTTACATCAATTTTCACCGATATTTCTGTAAAATTTAAGTATCAACATTTGCATAAATATCGATATTTTCATCTTTGCTATCGGGATAATCTTGTCTCGGGTCATGAAAATAGTAACTACAAATAACAAAATGCAAGTGACTCAATAAGAGTGGAGATAACGAAATCATAATAGAAATTAGTTTCTTTTTTTTTTTTTTTTAATTTGTATGAAATCATTCATTAACTAAATAATTTATTTGTCATTCTATCAAAGAATTATTAGATGGCCAATCCTTAAATTTGAAATTGATTTTCTATTTTTATCTTTAAAATTTTTGACATATTATCCAAAAGCCAAATATTCTATTTAACCCTCCAGCCAAAAAAAAAAAAAAAAAGCCAAATAAAATTATGGAATGAAGTTGCCATAAACTATTTGGCATTAATAACAGTGGTAATAAAGGAATGAAACATTATGTCGGATGGTACTAGTTGGGAGTTTTTAGTTCAAATCTAACCTGATGAGTTTTCAGCGATTTGAGATCTAGTGAGACCTTGGTGATCCAATAGTTGGTGCACGATCTCTTACCTCTAATTGAGCTAATTGATTTCCCTTAAGTTGTGACGTGCGGTGGAGTGATTGTTCCATGTGGGGCGAGAATTTTGTAGTCGATGTTATTTTATATTCATGCTTTATTTTGAGTTTTAGTTTTAATTTTCTAATAAAGGAGGTAGTTCTCCCACCTCCGGTTTGTTTTTGTTTGTGTGTTCCGTTAGAGTTGTTTTCTAATAGTATATGTCTAATAGTTCCGTTAGTACTATGACTAGGCGGAGTTTGTTACAGTCTATGTACTGCGAGTGATTGTTTCTCGATCGATCGGAGTATTCCATCGATTGTAGATTTTTTTTTCAAAAAGAACTTTGTACATGCTCGATCATAAGATTGCAGAGGAATTCAAGGAATTTTTCCACCACCGGGTCTTAGCTTATGTCCTCCTCACTAAGCTTCATCAGATTTTACTAATGGAATTGATCTTAATCAAGGGTTGTGTCTCTTGTATCATATGATTGTTTATCTTTGATATTAGTATTTGTATCCAGTTTTAATTTGAATGATAATTTACCTTTAAAAAAAAACAAAAAGAGAAAGAAAGGAATCAATCTCCATGTTGTTTTATTTTAAAACACTGGTAGAGTTTAGCGCAGCTGCTAATAATGTTAATTAAATTAATGTACAAAATTTTATTTGTCTAAGAGTTATAATGATTTTTGTCCTTTTGTGTAAAGGTACTTTAGCTATTATCATTGTACCTGTTATTTGGATTATGAGACGTAAAGATAAAGAATATCTCATGATAATTTTCTTAAATATACCAGAAATGGGACTTTTATCTAAGAAGTATTAGTTATTTAGTGAGGTATACAAAATATACTAAAGTTTTTCGTTTTTAATACATTCATAAGAAGAGTATATTACAAGGTATTTTTACTTTTGGGAAGTAAATGAGATACACAACTATTTATAACAAAATATTATACCTTGAGTTGATATGCTCAACAACAACTTTTGATTTCGAAAATTATGTTACCCAAAAGATGTTTAGCTTTCCAACATAACTGTTTTTGTACAGTAAATAATTTAAAAACATAATAGATATAAATTTATAGATCTATTTTATCAATTAATGTTAATAATTTTTAAAATTGAGTAACTTACTTATATAAATAATAATTAAAAAAAAAAACTCTCTTCATATATCAGATATCAAAAAGCGTTAATAATTAAATGTGTATTGAAAATATAACTAACACATAAAAAAGAATATGAAAAGTAATATAGTGATAACAATACTTGTGGAAGAGAAATAAATTGATAGTATTATAGGAAGACCATCAATTTTGTACACCTTTAAAGCGAATGATAATTTTAAACATTTAAAAAATATCAAAAGAGAACAGCCAGAAGAGAAAAAAATCCCAAAATAGAACTATATAAGAAAAAAATCACAGATATATCATATGTGATAGTGAAGAAAAAAAAAATTAATGAAACAGAGATGAACAAAGGACCCAAAAAAGAGGTATAAAAGAATAAAAAATGAAAACCAACATAGATTTTTCGAGAAAAAAGAACTAACTAAATATTTTGGAAAAAAAGGTAAATGTTTTTCATTGAAAATAAATAATTAAAAAAAAGAGATAAAATACATACTTAAAATATCAATTATATTCCGAGTTGAAATCTCTCTTTGATGAGCAGAACGCCAAACTCTCGCTTTAACCCTTAGTCATTTTCACGAGTATAAACGATAGACTGAGACAAATAAACTGACTTAAAACCCTAAAGTTATCTATTTTTGACTTATACTCCAAATATAAAAGGGCATAATTAGAAATTCAACACAACAGTCATTTTTAGTCAGAAATAATTACACAAAAAGTCTATTTTTAGAGTCTCATTTTAAATTAAGTATGTTTTTTGATAATATTATGCAAGTGTCAGTTTTTAGAAAAACAACTTCTTGTGATACCTATTTTTCTCTTTTAATATATTTAACATCAAGTTCCTTCATTATGATTCATATTTTTTTTCCTTATTTGTTCATCATTTTGTATATTTATCTTAATGACTAGTTCTTTACTATAGTGATGGCTTATTAGTATAATTAAGGTTTTTAGATTTCTAAGAAACCTATCTTTTTAGTATGATTTAGGTTCTTTATGATAATTGTAATGTTATTGTGATAATTTATTTATTTTCATTAATATTATTGGTATTGTTTTAATTGTTAGTTTATAAAGTTTAAATATGTTATGAAATTGTTTATTTCTTTATGATAATTATTATATCATTACGATGTTTTTTTTAAATGTGTTGTGTTTTTTTTTTTTTTTTCTTTATGGTATCACTATATCATTATGATTTCTTTTTTTTTTTATGATAATTACTATATCATTATTATGTTTTTTTAGGGTTTAAACTGTTTTATATTTCTTTACAATATATATTTAATTTTTTATATGTTCGTAGTGAATTTTATTTTAATGATCAATTATTTAATATAATTATTTTTTTATATATATAATACAACTAATATCAGTTATGGTCATTTTTTTCTCTTTATAATAAAGCACGTAAAATGATCTTTTTTTCCTTTTATAAAAGATTTGTTTAGTTTTATTTTTTTAGAGATTTTTTCTTTCATTTTTTAATCAATTATTTACTTGTTTAGTTTCAATTCTTGACGAAAAGGGTAATATGGTCTTTATAAATATCATTTTAGACATTCATATAAATAAAAGAAAAAATAGATATTTTTTAAATCATAGTCTTCAATTTAAACATTTATGTACATAATCATTTTAATTATCGTTATCTCGTTATCATTTCTAAACGTTTTAAAGAAGAAAAAAAAAGGTAATAAAGTAAAAAAATAAAAAAAATAAAAAATAAAATAGAAAGGTGTAATTGAAAATAAAAATTGTAATAAAGGCATCATTGAAAAATAAAAGTTAGCTTCATCACACTTTTATATATGTTGAGAAATTGTCAAATTCAAAAGTCAAAAGCTTTTTTTCCCCCTCTCCGGAAGCCAAAAACCAAAAAAAAAAAAACAAAACAAAACAAAACAAAAACAAAAATAGGAAAAGGTCAATAAGAATTCAAAAGTCAACGTTTTTTTTTTTCCCCTCCCCGTGACAAGATCTCCTTTCGGATGGGAGAAAAAGGTAAATAACAATTTTCTAATAATATTTTTGGTAAATAACAAATCATAAAAATGTTGAGATATATAGCATGTCAACGGCAAATAATTTATTTGTGAAGTATAATTACAATTAAAATACTTATAAAAATATATAGAAAATAAAATTATTTACGTAAAATATCTTAAAATTTGATATTCAGCGTAAATATTTTTTAAAATGACTTATTTGCTACAATTTCTGACACAATAATGTTGCAATTGGATCTCCCCTGCACGTAGGCCATTAATGATTAGGAAGACTACCATTAGTAACATGATAGATTACCGTTGGTAAGACAATAGACTATCACCAGCATTTTGGCTGGTGGTTTGTTGTTCCAAATTTTTGTGGTGACGATTATCGCAAAGTTTATTTCCCATGAAAAATCAATGTGATATTGTCTCAAAGACCCATATTTGAACATCCTTATAGCTCTTAACAGTAAAAAAAAAAAAAAAAAGTGTTAGAAATTAGGAGAAACCTGTGGTGGACAAATACTTCCGATGATACGGTGGACTACCTTTACTAACTTAATGGTTTACCGTTCTTAACACAATAAATTATCACGAACACAGAGGTCCTTTTAGTGCTACTATTGTTAGTAATGATATCTGAAATATCATTACTTTGATTTTTCAAAAGCCCCATATTTCATACGAAATTTTGTTTTTATTTATGTTTTCATTTTACTTGCTACAAAACAATCGCTATTTCTGAGTCATTTTCAAAATATGCTCCTTATTCCCATTCCCAATATGCTACTAGATTCCCTATCTTCATAAATCTCGTCCCCCAAACAATACTTCTCCAAGTATAGCATTGTTTGTTTGCCATCCCAACATCCAGGAACTCCGAATTAGGAAAAAACGTAACCTTAAGTACTTTTTCTTTTTTTTTTTTTTTTTTTTTTTTTTTAACCTTAAGTACTTTAGCCGTAAGGGACGAAGGTTTGTAAGGATTCGCCACCCTTGTTTGGCTCTAATGAACGTCGACAAATCCCTAAAACCAATGCCCCTATCTTTTTGTTTTTGTTTTTTTTTTTTTTTTTTTAAGGTAAATAAATGTCCTATCTGTTTTCAATAATCTATAAAGTTTCTGTCATTTCCACCAAAAATTATCAATAATGGATTGGAGATCATCACATTATGTGGAATAGAACTCTTAGGACATTGGGGTCAAAATAGCGGAAGCTTGGGCCACAGCCTTAATCAAGATCAGCCACCAAAAATGTAATTTCTTTCAAAGTCTCTCTCTCTCTCTGATCCCAGTAAACACTCTCCTCCCATCACGTGAAGGTAATCCAAGGTAACAATCAAAAGCTACGATGATATTATCAGCAATAAGATGTCCGGACACAAAAGCACTTTTTCTTATCGAAGATGATCTCCGGCGAAGAAGATATCACCAAAATAATTTTTTGATTTCAGCCACTTTATCTTCCCTTTTCATCACCACACTCGGCGCCCCATGCTCATTTCCGAGCTCTAATTTACAGCATTTTTGTCTGGCCTTTGCCATGCTTTCCGGTGAAGAAAGCTTGTGTATGAAATTATCATTACGCTATGTTTGCAACCACAAAATAATCCAATTTTTTTTGTTAGTACGTTTTAATATTTTTAGGTGCCACAAAATATAAACATTCTTTATTTTCAAATATACCTTAAATATTCATTTATTGTGAAGTAAAATATTATATTCTTACCGTTACAACTACTAAAAATGACTACGGTTACTACTATAATTATTTTATTTTTATTTATTATTATTATTATTATTTTTTTTTTTTTTTGTGATTAAAATGGCTACGTTGTTGTTGTGTTCGTTGTTTTTTATTTGGGTAAGAAAAGTGGGCTACGTTGATACCACAGGAAAAAGCTTTCTTAAAAAATTTGTATGATTTTCTGGTTTTTTGTTTTTTGTTTTTTTTTTTGGGTCTTGCTTTGTAAGTAAAAGGTTGGGTTTTGCATGCTTGGAATTAGGCCTTCATTTTATTGGGCTTGATTCTCATCTAAATAAGCGATGACTTAAATTAATAAGATAATGGAGACTGACAGTTTTAATGGAAAGCAAAGTTACAAATTTAAATATTATTACACCAACATAAAACAAAATTAAAGCTAGACTACTATGATAAAAAATTAAACTAAAATTAACTATAATTTATGTCATATTGGTCAATGGATGAAAAAAGAATAGTTATTTAAGTAATTTTCTCTAATAATTAAAGTAAATAACATGTTTTATAAAATATTTGTAATAGATATCAGTAAGTGGGATAAAGGGAAAAGTAGGAGAATAAGGTTGGGTATGTAAGAACTGACTTGATAATAAATGTAGAGCTTGTTTGGTGTAGTAGTTTAAGTTTAGATTTTTAAGTTTAGATTGAGTCAAGTTAAGTTGAGTTTAAAAGTTGAGTGTTTGGTAAAAAGTTTGAGTTGAAAAGTTAAAAAAAAAAAAAAAAAAAAAAAAAAAGCCCTGTTTGGATGTTAAAAATCTGAACTGAACAAATTTTTTATTTTATTTAACATTCTATTGTAGTTTTTAGCTAAGAACATTGAAAAATGTTAATACGCTCAATTAATAACACCAATCAACTTGAGAAAAAAAAATACATGTTTTTGTAAAATTTCATACATAGCCATAAAATACAACAACATAAAGTACATAGTTGGTCAGTAAAGGTTGATAAAAAAAATTAATAGTTAAATTCGTACAGCTAGCGCAACTAAATACAACTGAGCTTGGGATCACATGGATTTATACCATGGAGATGATTGATATATTTCCCACATATCATCAGCTATCATATCTCTCATATGATTCATTCTACTCCTACTCGAGTCATGTTGTTGCGTTCCTATACTTGAGCCAGGACCATCAATCCCGTCGTCAAGCACGTAATCCGCGTTAATATCAACATTTCCCCTACAGGCCCATAATCTGCCTCATAGTCTTCAAACACTGGATCCCCAACCTGCACAATCCTTATAAAATTATGCACAACCGCACACGCCATAGGGA
This sequence comes from Ficus carica, assembly GCA_009761775.1. NCBI lineage: Eukaryota > Viridiplantae > Streptophyta > Magnoliopsida > Rosales > Moraceae > Ficus > Ficus carica. The sequence goes on along the minus strand of CM019742.1, from coordinate 12,677,936 downwards.
TCATTTTTTGTTTGTCCATTGGATAGCTGTTCATGCCTTTCAGTATTTTGAATCTTGCCTTCCAGACACCAAATGTTGGCTCAACACAATTACGTAGCGATGAGTGCGTGTAGTTAAAAACTTCTCTCATGTTTCCTAGACCGACGCGACGTCTTCGTTATTCCGGTAAATGATACGTCTCCCGTCGATATGGGCTCAAAAACAATCCTTATTGGTGTAGCCCGAATCTGCTAAGTAATATTTTCCTACAACATAAACATAGTTTTATGAAGCCAATGTTCTATAATTTATAACTAATTATTATATGTATATACTGCTATAATTTGATAATTATGCTTACCAGGTAGAAGTATTGGAAAACCATGGAATGCTATTGCCTCTTCCAACATTCTGGCATCATGGCAAGATCCCTCATACCCAGTCAATATATACGTGAATCTCATGTCAAACAAACAGGCTGCTAATATGTTCTGCGAGTAAAACCCTTTGCAATTAATCCAAGCGTCAGCATTTTCACGGGGAGGGACACATGGGACGTGTGTGCCATCTATAGCACCAATACAACCCTGAATAAAACATTTGGCATTTTAATATAAGAAACATCGTTAACAGTATGAGTTATGTATTAAATGGATTTCCTTCGATAATATGCTTAGATTACATCGAAAACGTACATCAAATCATGACCTATATTTGTCCGAATGCTCCATAATCAAATGTTGAACCGTTGTGTAGTCGGGGGGTCTTATGAATTCGTCCTTTAACGAACAAATAACCTATAACACTTTAAAAAACCAACGGGAAGTTGTCTCTCTAGAATGCTAGAACAAATAAGAAATGTGTCGATTGATAGCGCCTTGTGAACATATGGATAAAAAATGAACAACTGCTCGTTCACATTCATGTTACACGTTGGCGTCAATAGTTCCCGACTACCTAATAGGTTACTTAATGATCTGAATGTTTCTGATTTCATACTGATCAATCCTTGAATTATTTCTTCATGTCCATTTAATATCTCTTCCACACACATGCTGCCAGTAAATATTGAATTATGCATTGGTTGTGGAGCTCTTCGCCTGTTACGCCTTCTAGCTGTTGCAGCTATCACTGCCTTCACAAGATAATAATCATGGTTGCTAGACTCGTTTTCTGAGTAGTCAGTATCTTCTTCCTGGTTGGATTTGGAACTACCCTCGTTCATTTTGCCAATATATTGCGATCCTCTCTACAATTTAAGGTTCACCTAAGATGTTTGTAAATGTTAGCCAATTTGTTATTAAATTATTGACACGAAATTCCTTTACACTACGATCGAATGGAATTTTCAAGTTGGTGAAGGTCTAAATATTTCCCCATTTCCGATATGAAAGTGGAAAACGTAAATGTGCTTATGCATATATGTAAAAACATAAAATAGGAATGTCAACAGGCTCGACGTAATTGAGAAATACATACATATAGATAAATATATAAACACAGTCCAGTCCGAATAAAACTGCCTATTCTATCCGTAAGAATAAAAAATGGAAAATTGGTTTTTATTAAAACAAATAAGAAATCAATCGGCCGGGGGTCGCTGAGACTGAACAACAGATGCGATAATCTCCCGCCTATCGACCTTGGCCAGCTTGTGGAAGGTCCGTTGAAGACGTGGATGCTCATCGAAGTAGTGCCACATTATAGTCCGTTGATTGGGTGGAACACCCATCTCTGTCATAATATTCATACAGTCCAGCATGTGATCTGTACGGCTTGATAGCTCATTACTTGTTCCCGATTGCGATCCGCCACAGAAATGGGTGACAATTTCCTGCATTGCCAGAAATGTCATCTCATCCGTTTCGTCGCGTTGCTTCCTCTTTCCAAAACTCCCCCTAGACCGCGATGGACCTACATCGACACCCGATCTCATGTTGTTCAAATGGCGCAACCCCGTTGTTGGCGTTACATCCTCTTCTAATACCGGCCGGTACGCTGAGTTATCCATTGAAGCTTCAAAGTTGAAGTACGATGGCCTTTCATCTGGCATCGTTACGGACTCATATTCCGAGGCACCCGCAACATGATTTTTCTCGAAAATATTATAATAAAGCTCCTTGTTGCGCAGTCCCTCGTGCCTGAGATGTTTGCAATTCTTATAAACCTGCACATGAAATTTTAGCATCATACAATTAAAAACATTGCGTCAACAAACATAATTATGTAACTCCATATGTTAGACAACACGATTACTTGAATAAAGCTCTGCCACACATCTTCAGAGCATATGACTCGATCCGTCGACGGATCGTATTCTAGGCCTATCCGAGACTGCAACACCTTCCAACCCCTATAAATTTTCTTCATCCGCTCTTTCTTTTGAGATAATGTTGTTCCAAAGGCAAGCACGCCTCCAAACTCAGCATTAAACTCTGCGGCCTAAATATCGAGGATTGCTAAGGTGGGTTGTTTACCGCCAGTGGTAGCCAGGTATTCATCCAATTTCTCGAGGAATTTTTTTTCTTTCACGGGGTCCCAAACGTAGGTCTCCCCCAAGGCTTTTCGCGGCATTTCCTTAAAAAAGTGATAACCAAAACATAGAGAAAGACTTAACATACACATAAAATTGCGACAGCATATAAGTTGGCTCAGTATATATCGGTTGACATATTTGATCTGAGGCATGTCAAGCACCCGATACATGTACGGCTACCAAGGCATATAAACCATGGGTTAGGGGCAAAATAGGTTTATACAAAGCATAACATTCAATTAAACCCCGTTACAAAAAGCATGTGCTTATGTACCGGTAACTGACATTAAACATCGAGTAACTAACTCACTAGTCAGAACAAATTACAAGATATGTAATTGATGTTGTATACATCATCGCCAAGTTGGGATGAAAGTGGAACATTAATCGAGTTGTCTACTGGTAAAAACACACCGGAACCTGAAATAAGTCCCCTAAAGTATGAATTCTCAATATATTGAACACGTTGAAAATTATATAAACACAATTTGGTAAGGCGAAACAGGTGACAAAATGGGAAGCTAGGAACACCATACAAAGTTTCAGCCGAAACCAATACAGGGTCAAGCAAGAAAACTGACCAGTTTCACACTGTAATCACCATATAGGAATGTCAAACAATCACAAATGCAACACAAAAGATTTTGCCCTCAAATATTAGTCCACACAATGTTGTTGAGCTTGGTATGCCCTCTAACAAGCTTAACTAATTTTGGAATGAGGCTCAGGTATGTTGCAATTTCAATTTGTTGTCTAGAATGAGTTAAGTTTATGCTTGTTTAAATACTATATTTATAGGGGATTGTTTTAGATGACGCACCTACCAGTTGGGGGGGAAAAAAAGTTACTCAATTGAACACACAAGGGAATTAATTCTAAGGTCGGGTACATATTTTGCTATTAGATGAATATTAAGTGTTAATGATGTTATTACTTTACAATAGTTGGTGTTATTGCTGAAAACAAGCAAAACATGCAACCCCTAGACTTGTAGGTTGTCATCAATGAATAGGTCCGACCCACTTTCTAATGGAAAAAAAATTAACTACTTGGGAAGGTGATAAAAGTTTACAAATTTGTTTTTACTTGGAAAATCTTGACTGGTGGAGTTAAATTTGTTTTTATCTAAGTATGACTTTAATTTTATCAAGGTTGTAAGGACTACCCCCAAAAGTTTTTGCCCTCAAAGATTAGTCCACACAATGTTGATGAGCTTGATATGCCATCTAACAAGCTTAACCAATTTTGGAATGAGGCTCGGATATGTTAAATTTCAACTTGTTGTCTACAATGACTCAGGAACACCAAACCATGGGTTCGGCCGAAGCCAAATCAAGGCCAATCAAGAAAGCCAACACCATTTTGTCACCCTAAAAACCATCATCTCTGTCAAACAATCACAAATGCAATCTAAAATAGTTTCAACTCTGGAAATTAGATCATTGGGGCCGAAATGGGACTTAGGAACACCAAACGTGGTTCGGCCGAACCCAAAAAAGGGCTAGTGAACAAAGCTCACAACATTTTCAATCCCTAAAAACCATCATCTCTGTCAAACAATCACAAATGCAACACAAACAAAGTTTCAAATCTGGAAAATACATCATTCGGGCCGAAATGGGTCTTAGGAACACCGAACGTGGTTCGGCTGAACCCAAAACAGGGCCAACCAACAAAGCTCACACCATTTTCAATCCCTAAAAGCCATCATCTCTATCAAACAATCACAAATCCAACAAGCAAAAAAAATTTCGAAACCTGCAACTGACATCAATGGTGAGACAATGTGGTGTACGAACACAGTGAACATGCTTATCGCCGAACCCATATGAAATCTAATACAAAAAAAGCCGATCAAGATATGAGAATGAACAGGATTATCCGCGATAAATTGGGGATGAAATACATATTGTGTTTACGGAATTCGAACCGGACGATGAGTATACAGGGAAAGACGTCGGATTAGGGTAGGATTTAACGCCTCACCGACAAGATTCCCGAACTCGGATATAGTGGGTAATCAGCCCAATGGTTCATTTTTGGTGAGAGACCCCCAATCGGCACCGCATCTGCTTCAGTGGGGGTGGGCGAAGCTAAAAGGAAAAGGATATAAGCTTACCTCGGAGAGGGGAACGACGAGCAGTCAACGAACCCCCTGCTAAGCAGCAGATGGTCGCAGGGATGGGGGTCAGAGGCTACAGGGAAGTTGACAGGAGCACATGGGGGCCGATGGGGAGGAACAAGAGAGGGATTAACAGGAGACTGGGCACGCGTGAACATCAGAGTTGCAGGAAGCACTGGTTGCACAGTGAACCCAGTTGGGTTTACTGTGCAATGGTTCAAAGGTCAGTTCAAAATGGACTGATATACCAAACGACATGAGTTTGGGTTGAACTAAAAAAACCCATCTTAAACTGGTATGCCAAACGGCTGCGTATATTTATGAATCTCGCAGTGTTTTCATGGGCGTTAACATTTCATCTGCTTTTTGTCATGATCATTTTTTTAACTAAAATTTCAAACTCAATTTTAGTTTCTAGTTCATGATCATCTAATAATCCTATAGCAGAATTAATTCAGGATTATCTTATCTCTTTACTTTAACTTGTGGGCCATATCGTATTTGTATTTGTTAACATCTATATATTTGTGCTTGTAGAATAATAGAATAATATATATAGGAGTTTAAGCATAAATTGTGTTAATATGCGAATTGCTAGGTTCTAACATTCTAGGATAACAGATTCCATGATATCACAGATACAAGTATAGATCACATGGCATCAACTAAGACGGAGCTACCTATTGCTAAGTGGAGCCTTTCATCTAATCATCTTTAATAAACTTTTCCTTTTATCAATTTTAATTTTAAAAACTTTACATTTTTATCCTTTTATTACTACGATCAAAAATTAATCCTTATGTAGTTCCTTTTAAAAATTTTAGTTTTTAATGAACGCTCTTAATAAAGTAATGAAAAATGTTAGGGACACCAACTCTAATTCCAACTTTTGAGTATCAACCTATGTGACATATGAGTTGTTAGTTTTTATTAATAAGTGTTTAAAATATTATCACGTCAATAGATTTCATTTACCAATGGACATATGATACATGAGTTGGTATTTAAAAAGTTGATATTGAAGTTGGTATTCCTAACATTATTACTCTAAAATAATATGTCGACTCTGCCACTAACATCAACCAAAATAAATAAATAATTAAAAAGTTTCAGTAAATTTAAACCCACTTGATTTGAAATATATTCAGCTTTAACAATATCTATAGTTTTATCAAGTTGTTTTCTTACTTGCATTCATGCACTGATTCATTTATTTTCACATAGCTATCTTTCTCCTTGGACATATTTTAAAAGCCATTTGAGATCAAGGCGCTTTTCATACACGTTAATCTTGTTAATTGTGATGGGAGAGTTTACGTGATACTATGACGAATCATCTCGTTAGATCAAAATCATATCAAAATTATGTTTTATTTAAATTACACAAACCCTAGCTAGTTCTCGAAGGATCCCGCTCATTTCATTATAGAGAAACAAAAGTTGCCTCTTTAATTTTAAAATATACTCAAACTATAATGTTGGAAAGAGTTACAATAGACTTAGGGCTAAGAATTTGGCTATGTTATATAATTTTTAACTTAAAATTCTTCTAACGGATTAAAGCTCTTTCGAAATATCATTTTGCAGTGCATGACTTTGTTTTCGTTAATAAGGCCTTTTGAAGGGGTTCCATTAGATACACGATATAGGCTTTAATTTGCTTCCTGAACTAATCTCTCTCGACTTTAATTTGCTTTTTGTACTAATAATATTATAACGATTTGATCTCTGCAGTTGAGTTCATAATTCAAAAATTGACCCTAAATTTTTTAATTTTAATTACTAATCATGTTGTAACATGAATTATAACAGAAATAGTAACCTTAAGTACAAAATTTTCTAATTTTGAGGGTTTTAAATGGTAGTAAAAATAACATTCTTATTTCAAAAAACCCTGCCAAAAATTGGGCAATGGACAAGAACTATCAAGGAAAAATAAGTTCAAGGTACCAAATCAGATTTTACTGCCAAAATAAGTTTGAGCATTTTTCTCGTCATTAGGTATCGGCTTATGCCTTCTTTATTGAGCTTCAGTTAATTTTACTAATAAAATCGATCTTAGTCGATGATTGTACCTCTTATACCACAAGATTGTTTCGTATTTGGATTGGTGTTTGTATTCCGTTATAATTTAAATCATCATTCCCATTTCAAAAAAAAAAATTTACACCCTTAATTTTGACATATATATTACTTTCCCCTTTTAAAATCTTTCTGAAATTTTAAATATTTTATTGTTGAAAATTTTCCTTTACTCAAGCTCCCCTAAATAAGTTTTCTAATTTCGTCACTGGAAAAAACCAAAGTAGCTTTTCAGCCTTGAGAGGTAAAAGTCATTTTCAAAAAGTCATGTCAAACTACTATAATTTATTCCAACGACTACAATTTAATAATCCTTACCCTAACAAAAAGAAATTGAAAAAATACACACTGGAGAAAGCTTCTACGCTCTTTCAAGGAAATTATAATTAGTAGCTCAAAATTAAATGGCTTACAAAATTCCCTTCTCTCTTTTCCCCTTCCTTTCCTCATGTTTTTGGCGAATCAAGTCATTCCACGTGATTACACAAAAACGTAAACACGGTTTGGTCGAAAACACTAAATGTGGAACATATTCCATAGGACGTACTCCATAGACTTTTGGAGCCTTTTTTTTTTTTTTTTTCATTCTTTAGGAACTCCCTAGCACCTTCAATACATTACAAATTTCCTTTCTTAATGGCGTTTTAGCTCATGAGGGTATCTCATCTCATAAGAATATGTTGTGTGTATGAGAAAAAGCAATGATGCCAAGTAACACAAAAGTCTTCACAAAATTCTACATAAATCTTATAAATGGACGCATAACTAAATTCTACGTAGATGTTATAAGTAAAAATTAATATATCAAAATTTGAATTGGGATGTAGTTGTAATTTATCTTTTTAATTTTGAAAAAGTGCAAATTTTCCCTTTTAATTAAATTGTCAACAAAAAAAAATACACATAATACTTGTTGGAAGCATTAGTTAGGTATATTAAGTATAAAATTATGAAATGACACATATTGAAAGCACTTTTAGCACCCCTTATCATTATTAAATGTGAAATTACGAAGTTACATATAAGGGAGAGGTATGGAAAAAAAAAATGAAAATCATCACTATGTATTCTTTGAACCTAATTATAAGGGTTATTTCATAATTTCATATTCAACGTCCGCAACTCATGCTACCAATCACTGTCAAATGTATTTTTTTTGTCAAAATTTTATTTTTGAAAAGGAAAATTTGTTAAGGTGAAAAAATATTACACATTAAAATTTATGAGAACAATTTGAGACTAGGACTAAAGTTCGAAAGAATAATGGGTAATTTGTCCTAAAATATGTGAACGGACTAGGTCTTGTAAAGTGTAACTACAAAAAAAAAAAAAACGTTGGTCATAAAAAATATTTTAGTATTATATGATTTGATGGGCAATAGAACTTCACAAACGAATTAGAGCCACATAAAAGGTTTTACGTACGGATTGACATTGACATGCTAATATTGTCATAATTTTAGATTTTATGTTCTTGTACAATGTATTTTTCTTTTATTTAGGAAGTATATATTATATTTTAAATTTTTATAGTTATATATTATTATATTATATTTAATATATAAATTTATACTCATTATTTATTAATATTTAATTTTGATCTTAAAATATCTAAATTATCATTAAAAAAAAAGGCAACAATTATGTATTGTTTATATTTTTATACCATTCATTTTGTTTTTATTTAAAAAGTATACAATGAATTTTAAAATTTTGCATTTTATATGATTAGATTATATTTAATATATAAATCTATACATTTTCTCGATCGACACTTAATTTATTTCATTTAAAATACTCAAAATACCATTGATTTTAAAACTGAAAATAATCAAAGAAATTTTAATTGCCAAGTGGGACAAGAGAATTTTAAATTGATAATCAAAATTAGAATTGCTTTGATTATTTTTAAATTTAAATTCAAGGATGTTTTGGATATTTTAAATGTAAAAATAAACGTTGATGGAGAATGTATAGATTTATTTACTAAATATAATCTAATCATATTAAAATGTAAAATTTTAAAATACATTTTATACTTTTTTAAATAAAAACAAAATACATAATATAAGAATAAAACATTCAAACACATTGTATTTTATACATGACAATTAAAGATAATGTAAAATGAATATAGTTAATAAATTAGAGATTTAGAAGCAAAAGCTTGATTTTAATTTGCAAGAACGTAACTTGGACAATTTCAATAAAGAATATGAGCATTTGGCATGTTCTTCTTGTTAGAGAGATTGTAATATCTCTTCTATTATTATTGGGTAGTGAAAATAATAAAATCTCATAGTGGAAAAGTACAAGCAATCATAGTGATATAAATTGAAACAAGTGAAGTGTAAGAATTACTAGTGTATGGTGGGGATTATGCTACTACTATGCACCATCACGCGATCGAGGACAAGGGTGATTGGGCGTTTAGGGCCCTTATTAGGGCACACTTTTCACTTACGTATCGTCACAAGGAGTTAAGGAGCACTCTATTTTTCAATGCGGTGCTTTTTCATATTAAATCTGAACCGTTGATTTGATCAGGCATGATCTAACAGTCGGATTTAATTGATTTCATATTTAATTTAAACCATTAATCGAATTATTATAATCTAATAGTCATAATTAAATTCTGATGACCAAAGAGTATGTCTGTTGAAACATATACATTTTTTGACTGAAAAGGCACATTTTAATTTGAAAATGCATGATTGTTGTATATGTTGCAACTCTTCATGAAGAGACATATCAAAGGCTATAAAACTCTAGTTTCTAATGACAGTTTCATATTTTGTTCTAAAATTTAATAAGATTGTTACTTATTAAATTCCTAAATTTATTGTATTTTAGAGATAATTTACCAAAATAGCCAAATAGTTTTCCATCACCCACTGTAATCAACACTCCTCCTCCTCCTCCTCCTCCTCCTCCTCTCTTCCTCTCTCTCTGTCCGTCCCCTTCCCCCCCCCCCCCCCCCCCCAAAACCAATTCTATCATGGTACGTAGTTATCTAATGATTATCTGTCGTCGCATTGTACATGAAAGATCCCATTAGAAAAACATTTGCACTTTGTAATCTTCTTATAAGGTTTAGAAAAAAAAAAAAAAAAAAAAAAAAAAAAAAAAAAAGGCCAACATTTTCCATTCCTTTTTCTTTTTCTCTTTTCTTTTTTCCTCTTTTTTTGTTTTTTTTTTTTTTTTTTGTTGAGTGATTCTTTTTTCCTTCTTCACGGAACAAATTCTCACATTCCTTATATATATATATATATATATATATATATATATATATATATATATTCTCATGCTTTCTTAAGAAGACCTCTTGCCAAACAAAGACAAATCTGTTGTTCACGTAATCTTGTTGTTAACCCAGAGTACACTAACCACATACACAATTTTTCATTGAAAAAATAAATCACAAGATCTTTCATTTTGTTCAAGAACCAAGACAATTTGTCAAAAAAAAAAAAAAAAAAGTAAATTATTAGGTTAGTCCCTAAATATTTAGGGTTGTGTAATTTTGGTCCATGTTCTTTTTATCATAACTCGAGTGACCCTAAATTATTAAAAATGTTGTAATAAGTCATTTCTGATAAATTTTTTGACGGCGTTCGTTAGTAAATATCACTCTTTGACCAAATTATTGATGGATATTATGTCCAAAAATTAACGCAATGATTATTATAGTAACATTTTATTATTTTATTATATTTTAGGATCGTTCAAGTTATAAAATAAGAAACATGAGCAAAATTGTGCAAACTTAAATGTTTGAACAATTTAAAAAAAAAAAAAAAAAGATGGGTTGGATTTCCACGAAATTGCTCCATATTCTATAAAGATCACGCAAAAAGACAAAAATTACTGTAAGAGAAAACGAATATAACTTTGATTAGTAATGTGGTAGTTAGCAAATAGTATAGAGGGAGGTGTTTAAGTCAAAGCAACTTTAGAATTGAGGCTACAAGGATATATACATTGAAAACACACCGGCCACTTAGTATAATATTGGTGGGTCGTGATTTGTCTCAACTTTGGTCCACAGGACAGAACTTCTAATGGAACCCACCTTCCACTACTTCCCCATCAGTGGTTAGAAATATTTCAACTTGAATCATTCCCTTGAAAACTATTCGCAGTTTAATCATTCAAAACACATTATAATGGTCCCACAGCAAGAACCCCTTTAGATGGGTCCATCACCCTACCCTACCGGGTGATCCTGCATGCAACAAATCCTTCATCAAATTCACTAGTAGTGGTGACAGTAGGGTAATAGTGAGACCGTTTACTCGAATCCTTCATTTCTATCCATTAAAATATTTGAATCATGTCACATGTTAAAGTCCGTTCCTTGATATATACTACATATATATCCTAGTGGACTCATTATACCTTGGATCGAAAACTGTTGAAACTTGAAAGTTTAGGATCAAGATTCTCTACAATCACGTGTAATCGACCACTACAAAACATGCACCTATCTAACGACGCCGTTTTGGCTACAGAATCGCCGTCATCGCTAAATGATCATTTTCTTGTAGTGGTCCTAGTTGATTCTTCTATTGATACCGAATGAGGACTTGAAGACACCTCTATTAAATTTGAGAGGAAAAAAAAAAAAACAAAAAAACAAAAAACAAACTTCACCAAATTTTATCTAAAATTTTTACATTAAATGTTGAGTTTGTTGATGCTCCTGTAGTGACTTTTTCTATTTATAAGTCCAACTTGTACATTTTGATCGTCAATTATACATTTTATATACAAAATCAACAAACTTGACCAAATTAATTAAATGATATCTTTAGCTTTACTTAACAATAATGTTGTAATTTTTTTAGTTTCACAAATCAACACAACAAACAATAATTTACTCAACATGCTATGTTACTTTACTTTGTTAATTGACCTGACAAAATAGTATAGCATGTTAAGAATAACTATTATATCAACTTGTGTCGCTAATATTTCTAAAGTGTGAGCGCCTTATTGTAGGGACATTGACTTTAATTGTATGCAAGATTTAAATCAAACAACATTTCTGAAAATGAGTGTAAAAATGGTGTCCATAAAAATTTTCGTAATATCTCATTCAATACAGTATAAACTGTCTTATTTTCATAATATCGGACATGAACAAGACATGACCATTTGATTAGACGGCATGAATCAAAATTGATCCATGAATATGTGATTGAGACGATAATAATGTACCTTTCTTGTGGTTTTTTTTTTTTTTTCACCTTTTAAGAAACTAAAATTTCACAACTTGCAAAATATGACAATATTCATCAAGATTAAGCAAATAAGAGTACACGATTGTGAGAAAAATTATCATAAGATTACAAGTTCATAATAAAGTCATATCAAATTAATACCTCAAAAAATATTGTCTATTTTTAAAAAAATAAAAAAATTTGCGTCTTATTCAGCTTAAAAACCAAAATTGACACATTTTTTTCGTATCAATTTTTGATCGACTCATATTAATATGCACATCATTTTTTTAATAACTCGCAAAATCCATATCAATTTTGAATCTTATTATTCCCTATTATCGGTCTATTAGTGATTGATAATTATCGGTATTTCACTAATTGCCTAGATTTTCCTAAATAGAATGGTGGTTTATATTGTATTACTCGATCATGTTATGGTAAAGCATGATTAGTTCGTGAACAATAATATTCATTAGTGCTCCCGTAGTCCCTAGTCGCAGCGAATTAACACTTCCGGCACCATTAAAAAATGTTGACCCCCTGTTCAGTCTTTCTTCGGTCTGCCCAGCAGTTGGAAACATCGCCGAATTTACCCAATTAACCTAAACTGCATAGCTCAAGGGCGATTATACACGCGCTCTTGGTCAACAGTCCAAGATTCAATGTCCAAAGAACAACCGTCTTATTCTCGTCGATCTCTGAGCGTGGGACACACGTACTCCGCGTGAAAAACTCGGGAACAAAGAACATTTAAAGCAACAAAATGACGTCATCTTACGTCGAATAGGCCGCGTCATTGGAGAATAACGATCCAACGGCTGAGAAAAAACGGGGTTTGATGAATATTTTTTTAATAAATAATAATGAGAAAAGCATGACCAAACAACAATATATTATGATGTCTAAGCGAAGGGAAGCACCGGCAATAGAAATCATAATATACGCCACTAGTGCTTCACACCAAATTAAGTGCTGTGTTTGGTTCGCGAGAAAACGAAAAGGAAAAAAATGGAGATCGAGAAAAGAAAGCGGTCGCCGGAGAAGGATGATCGGGAGGAAGGTGATCGGAAAACGAAGGTGACGACGGACGAAGGAGGAGTAGGAGGAGCGGCGGTGGTGCCGACGGAGGAGGAGGTGGAGGAGTTCTTCGCGATTGTTCGGAGGATGCAAGTCGCGGTGAAGTACTTTGCCGGCGCCAGCGGCGGAGGTGGCCGGAGAGGGACGTGGCGGGCGGCGATGGAGAGTGCCAAGGAGGATGAGGAGGAGGAGGAGGTCGTCGAAGGTCGTGATGTCGGTGATGATCATCATCATAATCATGATCTTGATCGTGATCGTGATGATTGTCGTGGGAGGGAAATGGACGGTGGAGATCGAGTTCAGTCGGTGAAGAAGAGGAGGAAGAATGAGGAGAGGAATAATGGAGGTTTGGACTTGAACGCCGTACCGGAGGAACAGGACAAGAAGGAGATGAGCAGTTAGGAAACGACGGCGTTTAGTTGGTGGTGATCGTCTGATCGATTTGATCACACGCCGTTGGTCAGTGGATCAAAGGGACCGTACAGCCCGGGCCGAGACGAGGTTAATTAAAAGGAATAACAGAACGGAAAGTACCGTAGAGAGGGCGCCACCGGAGGAACCGGTTCCGGTCATTGCATTCGCCGGAGAACGTGTACGACCGGAAGTCAGGCAGTGAACTTGCTTCTTTTTTTTTTTTTTTTTCTTTTTTCTTTTTTCTTTTTCAATAAACATTTTGCTTTTTTATATTATTATTTCAATTTTTAGTTTTAGTTGTAGCTTTCTTTCTTTCTTTTTTTTTTTTTTAATAATTTTCTTGGTCACCTTTTTTTCTTTTGTACTGTGAATTGTTTATTTCCACGATAATCACATGCACATGTTTTCTCGGTTTATAAAAAAAAAAAAAAAAAAAAAAAAAAAGGGGAAGAAGAAGAAGAAGAAGAATAAAGAATAAAGTAGTTATTATTATTCTATATAAATGCTTATGAGGTTACCTTTTTTTAAATGAATATAAATGCATGAGTTCCATGCATGAGAAAAAAAAAAAAAAAAAAAGAAATTAATCGAAGCTAATTTTGCAGAAAAAAGCTACGAAAAGTGTTGATGAATTTCGCAAGGTCACTTTTCTCCAAACATAAAAATTTTAGCTTTTATTATTCTTAAAAATAAAAGTGAATTTCGGAGTTAGTTGGAGCCTGGAATTAGAGAATTTACATTTTCCTTTAGTTTATACATATAGATGCGTGATAGGCATTTTATAGTATATATATAAGAAAATTAGGCTAGTTCGCTGTTTGGCCACCAAATTTAATAGATAGCCTAACCAGGCCAAATGGGCATTTTGCTGGTTAATCAACCAAGTATCGTCTTCTCTCTTTGTCAGTGGAGATCACAACCTCTTTGCAAGTTCGCAATACAAAGTAGTTCGGGACATAATATCTGATGGTCGGTGGCTGGCGGCTTGAGGAACGATTTTGGGGTTACGTTAGAGTTAGAGGGGTGAAGAAAATGAGATTTGACTCGTATTTTATTTGGTATAATCCCTGTTTGACTGTATAATTGGTTTGACTGTATAATTGGTGATTTATGTTATGATCAATTAGTGATTAATCATTGTTAATAATTAATCACTGATTGACCAAATTAATTATGTTATATGATCAATCACTAATTGATCAATTAACAAAATAGATTGATCATTTTAAGAAAAACAACAATTTTTCTAATTTTTAAAACTTCGGTCATTTGTTTAAAAACTTTTTAAAAAATGTCAATTTAGCTATAAATCTCATATATATATATATATATATATACACACACACTAAAATAAAAAAGTACTAGATACATCAACTCTAATCTCAATTTTTGGGGTTTTTTTTTTAGTATTTAACTATACTATAATGTTTATCTTTTGCTAATAACTTCTAAAATTTATTAATGAACAATGATACATATCATGAAAAGTTTTATCATGAATTGTCAAGTATCCAAATTCTGTATATTCTGTAAAATTGAAATGACTATTTTGTCTTAACTTTTTAGTAATTTAAATTTAAAATTTCTATGCTACACAAGTTCAAATTCAACGAGAGACAGTTAGAAGAAACAGTAGTAATCATACTTAACAATATTAGTTTTCTATGGAACATTTTGTTTTTGTTTTGTTTTTTGCTGGTTTTCTATGGAACTTCTATGAAAGAAACAAAGTAAACAATAATTTTGTTAGAGTGTGGATGGGCATACCCTCACACTAGTATATATAAAGAAAAATATTAGAGATACCAATTCTTATCCTAATTTTTGAATACCAACTTATGTGATATATGAGATATTGTTATTTTATTAGTAAATGTTTAAAATATTATCATATCAATTGACTGCATTTACCAACAAAAATATAACACATGAGTTAGTACTTAAAAAATTTGGATTAAAGATGGCTAGTTCCAATCAGTGAATCAAATGCAAGCTAAATACTAAAGGAAAATTATTCATATCTAGAAAGAAAAGTTTCATGATCCATATCATGAAACCAAAAAGTAACATATTAGGGGTTAAAAAAAAATATGAACAAAATAGTCATTTCAGTTTTGCATAATCTACAGAATTTGGATACTTGACAATTCATGATATTAATGATAAAATTTTTTATAATGTGTATCATTATTATAAACATAATCAACCTACAATTGTTTTTCAAATTAAAAAATAATATCTTAATTTTGCAAAATAATAGTATGCAATTCATTATGTTAATGAGGGTTGAAAAGAAAAGGTTGAAAAAAGAAATACTTCTTTTCCATGTAGCATTGATATACCATGTAAAGTATAGAAATTCACAAATTAAATATTTTTGTCAGCTCTTTTAAAAAAAATAATAATAATAAGCAAACTTTTAGAGGAAATGAACTAGTAAGAGTTAGGGTTTTCAAGTATATTCTAATTTAGTTGACATCCATTTAAAAAACTCATCTTTCATCAAACCTCCAACTGATTAATATTATTAAAAAAATAAAAAATAAATGTCTCAATTAAAGGGGAAAACAAAAATTGCCTTAAGGTAAAATAAAAATGGGCCCATTTGGGAGTATTTTGGGAATGATTTTATTTTGATTACGAAATAAAAATGAGAATATTTTAAAAAAGACTTTGAGATATTTTTTAAATATGTTTGATTGTATTTCTAACAAAATTGATTTGAGTACAAGAACAAGTAAAATTGTATTTGGTTATGTTTCTAAAAATAAGTGTGTAAACTTTAGAAAATGAAAAAATAACTTTATTTCATTTTCAAATTCCTTGATAGAAAATGAAGATGATTTTTTGTTTTCATTTCTATTTTCTGACTTTGTCCAAAACAAATACTATCTTCCAAAATAACTTTATTGAAAGGCATGAGATTCATTTCCAAATGTTTTGTAAACAACACTAAACGGGGCCTAAAAAACTAAAATAAGACCATTTTCTCCTTTAGGGAAAACAAGACCATATTGGGGCTATTGAATTATTAAAAAAAGAAAAAGAAGAAAGAGAAAAAGAAAGAAAGAGTGAAAAGCATCTTATCGTGATAAAAGTGATGTGCTTATAGATTATCACACAACTGTTGTGATCAAGCCATTAAATTTGGTCATTTCGGACCAAATTTAATGTTCCATCTCACACTTTGGTGCTGGTCACAACCTCCTAAACTTTGAAAAGTACGACTGCATTCCTGAATTTTAAAAATGTTGCTTGAATGCTTCTTCTCTGTTGCTGAAGCTTTTGCTTATCATCTTGTTGCGGGTTTGCCTAAATGTGATTAATAAAATAAATAGTTAAATATTTGTACAATACATAAACATAATTTTTTTTTTCTTTTGCTAGAATGAGAAAAGTGTAAGCCCTCATTCAATTTGAATTGAAAATATAAAATGAATAGATATTTAGAAAAAGAAAATAAGTATATGAAAAAATATATATTTTAATTGAAAAATGTTAGAAATACTAACTATAATATCAATTTTTGAGTACTAACCTATATGACAATTGAGTTATCATTCTCTTATTAATAACTTGTTAAAATATTGTCATATCAATTGATTGCATTTATCAATGAAAAGATAACATATGAGTTGATACTCAAAAAATTAAGATTAAAGTTAATTTTTTTAAGATTAAAGCTGATATCTCTAGTACTACTCATTTAATTTTAAATCGGATTTTTTAGATTTAAAGAGACGTCCAAACACACACTAAACTATCTAATACATCATCTTTATTTTAGCAAAAAAAAAAAACAAAAAAAAGTCGTCTTTATTCTATGAACTTGCTTTATTGATTTTTCCTTTTTCCCTCTCAACTAAGTTAGTCCAAGTCAATTTATTTTATAACAAATGTGGGCAAGTCTTTGTTTAATAATTTGATTTGGCATTGGAAATGATGTTAAAGTATAAATCGGCTCCACTAACCAATATAAAATTAAATATTTGTGAACAAACGTCTATATTAACTTTAACTAGTTATACCATACGTCATTCAAAATAAACAAATAAAATAAAAGTAAAAAAAAAATGTCATATGACAATGATTAGACTACACATGATTCGTGACGGAGTTGTGATAGACTCAGAAGAGTAAGCGAAAATCACTATTCAAAAATCATTAGTTTTTTTATAATTATATATATAATGATTAGAATTATAATAATAGAGTAATAGTTTTTTTTTTTTTTTTTTGGGTGAGTAATAGAGTAATTGATAATAGATAATAGATAATCTTGTTCCTAAAAATGAACATACTACAGATATATATATATATATATATATATATATATAAAAGTTCAAAACTTTAACGTACAATTAACCTTTCATGTTTTCTCCGAATTTTTTCACCAATTAAGATAAACACCGAAGTTGTTTATCGTTATCCAATAATAAAGTTTGTACATTTCCTTCTAGTGAATCAAGTAGATCTTTATTTTGAATAAGAGAAAAAGAATAGGTAATTAATACTTTCTCTCTATTTAGTTTCAGCCCTTATAATCAATTACTTATAGCTTTTCGTAGCAATTATCTCGTTACGTTTCTTCCAACAAGTGGTTTTAATTCATGTTGATATGAAATTTAGCATTTGATCAAACTTTTGCTCTTTACTATAGATTAAAAAAAAAAAAAAAAAACCCTACTGTATAGTTCTGGAACATGTTATCTTTTTCGTATAATTAAAAAAAAATATAGGTTGTCACGGTTAATAATCTTTTAGTAATGACGAGTCCTTACTAATATGTCACCTTTCTATAGTTATTCTACAAATTATATTATTTAGTACTATCAACAACGATACCCTTAGTTGTATTACAAATTATATTAACATGGCATGTCATCGTTGTAAGCTGCTGTTTAATAACGAGGGCTTGTCGTTGCTAATCAGCCACATTTGTTGTAGGAGAAAAGTGGAGAGACGTGTTTTGAATGACTCCTTATAAGTTAGCTAATTTTGATATTAAAGTTGATAATTTTGTCATTTCAACTTCTATACTTATTTTATAAATACTATTACGTTCTCACCATTAAAGAAAAGAGAGAAAGAGAAGGATTCTTAATTTACTAGTTTTTTTCAACCCATCAAAGAAAATGAGAAAGGCTTTTTTTTTCTTTTTTTTTCTTTTTTTGCTGAACATGAGAAAGTGTTATTTGTAGTACTCTGTAATGACTCATGCTTTCCTTTGGTATGATATTGTTCGCTTTGAACCTCATGCATGCACAGTTTTGTTCTTAGGTTCAACCCCAAAATGTCTCATACCTTTACAAGATGGTCTTTTTATTTATTGTGATGCCCTAGAAATTTATAAACTTGATTCATACACTATTATCATGGATTTCCTTCATTAATATACTTCTAATGAATTATTTTGATAAATATCAAATTTCAAAATCATGAATGATTGTATATGTATCAATGTTGAGAATTTTTCTATTTAAATGAGAAATTATAAATACATAAAAGATGAATTGAACGACATATAAATTACTACGAAAAAATTTATTATGTCGTATTAGAGGGATAAATGTTAATTTTTGGGAAGAACCCCGATTTTTATTAGTATGTCAATTTAATGATCTTAGTATTTATTTTGGTCATATCAATAGTTAAGTTTTGAGAGTATGGTTAGGAAATTGATATGTCACATAGATAGAAGATGAGTTATTAGTATTTACTCTTAGAAAATCCAAATGTGGAATATTGATCAAGAATTGTGCTTAAGTTTGAAATCAATTGTGTAGATTTTATGTTAAAGAATCATAGGCAAATCAATGGCCAATCTTTGGATTATAAGAGATCAATGAGAGCTTAAGTTAAGGATTGGTGTGATGGAAGATCCAATGGATGAGAATAAGAATGACAACTTTTGATCAATGGTGGAAAGATTGGAGGAAAGAAAAACAAAATGAAAATGAGAAAATAACCAAGGGGATCCTAATTTTTGTATCAAAAAGCAAAAAGAAATTTGAACAAATGAGAAAAAAAGAAAGTGGTGCATGCATGTAACCTTCTGTAAGAGATGACATTGTTTATTTTGGCAAGTTGACCCAAAGAAGAGACAAGTAAAAGTGACCCATTGTCTCCACTTTGTTGAACAAAATTTTCAACCCAACTCCCTCCCTTTAAGTGGCGGCAATGAAGGGGAGAATCAGCCAAAAAATTTCAATTTTATCCCTCAAAATACAACTCCTTTAAGGTAAATGTTGGCTGAAAACAAGCCCATAACACCTCATTTTATTATCACAAAAGTTAAGCTCAAAAACCCTAGCTTCTCTAGCCACCACCAAGCTCAAAACAGAAAAAATAACCACCAACACTATTCTTCATCTCCAACACCCCTCTAGCACCCTCCTCCCTCCATTTTCAAGCTCTAAGCAACCCCGTTACCAAGTTCGAAGAAGTGTGAAACGGAGTTAGAGGACGTTTTACTAGAGGTAACCTAGTGGTATTCTTTGTGATTTAGCCATTTTTGGAGAACTAAAGCATGATGTTTAGTTAGAATCTTAATGCTAGACTTCTTCTTATCTAGGAAAAAGTTTTGAGAAAAACTTTGGAGGTCCAAGATCTTAAAGGATCCACGGAGCATTTCGGTAAAATCTACGAACTTTGTTAAAGCCTGTAGTTATTGTGATAATATAGCATGCATTAGAAACTTTAGTATGAAAAATAAATTATTTGATAAGATTTTACAGATGATATGCTTCATTTTAGGCTTTGGAATCACTTGATTTGCTTTTGTATGTCTAAAGTTATGTGCATTTGAAATTGTGACACAAAACTAGAGAGAAAATGAACCTCTGAAGTACAGTCTAACCACGGCTTTTATATACTCCAAACTCTTTAGCCTCAAAATTTTGGATTATAAGTTATATATCTAAAACCTATATTCTTTAAGCTTTACAACAAGGTATCATACGCCTTGAACGGATAAATGTACAGTTTTTGGTGAATTTTCCAAGTTTAGACTACGAACCGAAAGTCTTTACTGGAACCATGTACTAGCCACGGGTTTTGTATATTTTGGATTAGTAAACCTTAATTTTTTATAAAACTTTTATTATCATACTAAATAGACACTAAAAGCTTTCCAATAACATATCTTTTGCCTTATTTAAACATGTAAGTGAATTGTTATGATTTTTCTAAGTTTTCCCATGAATTTGGACTTGTGGTACATATGTGGGACCAACAGTAACAAAACCTAAGTTAATAGTATGAAACACTCAAACACTAAAGGAAAGAAATTTACGTCTGTAAAGTAGACATCTCAAGTTTCGAAATGAGATATCATGTGTTTAAAACAGATATGTATATAAATTTTAATAAATCACATAATATTGTATTGAAATTTGGTAAACTGAGATTTCATCATAAGACACTAAGGAAAACACCCATATTAATATCTGAAACACTTAAAATCTTGGGAAAAAAAATTATATAGACAGAAACTAGATATTGTAAGCTTTCTAACGAGTTATCAAGTGTCTAAAACAGAATTATACTCAAATTTAAATAAATCTTACAAGTTAAAATCATATACTGACAAAATGATTAAATATTAAAATGTGACATAAGGGTAAGTCATAACATATGTACATATTTAGTTATGAAATGAGTTGGTATTAAGTGTATGATCTTATAATGTGAAAAATCATAACTTTATAAAGTTGAATCACAAGTTTTAAATGGGCTAAAATAAAGTACACTAAAGGGTTACTGGGCATATATCAAGAGACTACCTTAGCCCAACTAAATGATCATAACTAATGGGGTTGGGTCTTACAAGCCCAATACTAGATGGAAGGTATACACTTAGGTGACTCATTGTCACCTTGAGTGATTAATTAATTAAGAAATAAATAAATAAATAAACTAATAAACTAATAAAGATATGATAAAATATAATTATACTAAGAAAGTTAATTTGTAGTTAATAAAGTTACTAATTAATTAATTAATTAAATTAATTATAAGAGTTAGTAAGTGATAATTAGCTGTGTAAGTAAGATTATTATGTTGAGTAACTACATAATTATAATATATGATTAATTAATCATTAATCATTGATATAATTGTTAATATAACTATTCAAGCATTAATTATTAGAATAATCTAATTATTAATTATTAAAATGAGAATTAATAATTGATAAGTATTATATGAGAAATAATATTTAAGTAAAATAATTAAATTATTAACGATATAATTACTAATTAGTCAATTGAAATTATGTAAATTAATTATAATTACTCAATTAAATAAAATAATAATTAACTACTATCTAATTAATTGATTAATCAATTGATTAATTAATAAATTAAATTAAATTAAATTAAATTAATTAATTAATAATTAGTATAAATTTATTTTAACACTTAATAATTAATATGAATTAATTGTTAAGGTTAATTATGATATAAGTAAATTAAGCTCACTTTAGTTTATAAAATAAATAAATATATAAATAAAGTAATATAACTATGATTCTATCTAATAATGAGATATTGTTAAATCAGGATAATTTCTCAAATCTGCGTAGTAGGAGATACAACTCCGGAAGTTTAAGCACATAAGACAAGTAAGTATAAATCTCACATACAACATGGAATAAAATGTTTTTCTTTGTTGATTTTATACGTTTGCTATGACTTGACTTGATGATGTGATGAATATATTAGTTATACGTATTGCTTTGATTAAGCATTTGACGTGCATAATTTTTCTTGCACTGATATGATCGACATGCCTCACATACATTTATGACATAATGATTGATGTATTGTAACATGTAAATCTACACATTGTCACAATTAATAAGAATCATGCAAATGAAAGATAGGATTAAGTGTCGTACCAACCTCCAATTAGTGAGAGAATATGATAAGGATAAAAGTTATAAAATATGACCTTGGAGGCTATTGGTGGGTCGCTCCCCCAACTCCCTATTGGTTGCGCGCATATGGGTATGACATAGATGCCCTTAAGTAGACAAGACATGTATATAATGAAGCATAATTGAGCACACATAGATCACATGTATTTTTGAACATTCGTGATGTTACATGTGATGATATGATTTTATGAAAATATTTTGTGAGATATTGTTTGTACTTACTGAGCGAAAGCTCATACGTGTGTGTTCGTGCTGTAGGTAACGCGGGTAAGCAGCCCGCTACTTAGATGTTTTATGGACTGGCAAAGCTGTGTGGAGACGATAAAGGAAGGGAGTGAGATACTACCACAAATTTAATTTCCGCATTTAGACTTCTTAAATTATTTTGTATCGATTATTTTTATAACTATGTTTCCAATGTTTTAGTACTACTAAACTAGTCGGAATACTTTACAAGAAAAAGACTTTAGACTCTTTCCTTTTAACTTACATGAAGTTATATCTTTTTAAATATTATCTAAGTACGAATTTGAATATGATATTTATTATTTAAAGGTTTTCAATTTCCTCAGTTAAAAATTTTATTAAATTTAACTTTTGTGGTACGAATATGGTTTATGTAAAAAAAAAAAATTATGTATTTTTGGAACCAAACATAAATAAGTGTCGAGACTAAATTAAATAAGAATAAATAAGCTAGTTAACGGTCTGAAAAGTCGGATCGTTACACTTATGAACTATCACATATATTCATTCTCAAGTATTGTGGAACTGCACAACTTATTTTTTTTTTCTTGTAAAAACTGATAACTGTCACATATTGCCCACCCCCCCCCCCCCCCCCCCCCCAAAAAAAAAAAAAGAAAAAAAAAAACACCATTCAATTATCGTCCTGCTTAGAATCGCTTCAATCTTTTGACCTTCAATTAGATAAATCAGAGATCAACACGATATCTCTATCGAAATTACTCTAGCATGTCAAGAAGTTAATCTCATAGATTACTACCGATAATATACCAGATATTGCCGAAATCAATATTGATAATCTAATAAATTATTTTTCGTTTTCAACACAAAATAGTCGACCATCTTTGATTCCGATTCGTCAGAGAATATTTTGATTTATTACTTTTGTTAATATGGCATGTTATTTTTTATTTCAACACAAAAATTGTCAACCATCTCCAACTCTGGTCGCCAGAGAGTATTTTAGTATATTACTTTTGGTAATCTATCATATTATTTTCATTTTCAAAACAAAATGATTGGACGTCTTCAACTAAATATTTTGATAAAATTACTTTTAATAAAGACCATATTATTTTTCATTTTTTGTTGCAAATACAAAATAATCTGGTACATTATCGAAAGTAATCTATCAAAATACTCTATGATGACCAACGTGAAATATGGTTGATCATTTTGTTATTGGAAATGAAATATAATCTAGTAGATTATCAAAAGCAGGATAGCTTACTTTCCAATGACTGGAGATGGCCGACCATTTTTGTTGGAAATAAAAAATAATATGATAAATTATCAAAAATAATCTACTAAAGTAATTTTTGGTGACTGGCGTGGCTATCAGGGACCGTGGTGGTCAATGTTCGATTCCAGCAACATCTAGTAATTATTGGTGATAATCTATTAGATTACCTTTATAAGCAACCAGGCGGTAATTTAAAAAAAAATGTAATATGTTGAACTTTGAATATTTAATTATAGGTCAAAAATTAATGCTACTATAATTAAAACAATAATCCAAAGTTTTTTTTTTTTTTTTTTTTGGCAATCGTGAGAATCTCTATCTAATTCATAGCTTTTCTTTTTGCCATAAGTGCAGGCACGTTAGATCTAGGAAGAAAGAGAGAATTAGCGTAAATGAAGTTAAAATAATTAAATAGCATAGTTATGAAACTGTTAAAATAAATACGTTTTTAAATATGGCTAAATATAGTATTCACTAATGTATTTATTTACTAGATAAATAATTTTAGTGCTCTTATTATTTATTTTAATATTTTGTAACTATGTTAATATTTTATTTTACTTTTTGTAAATATGTTGCTAACTGTATATTTCGTTGTATCTATGACTAAAGAGCCAAATCTTCTTGTCCTCAAACATCTTGGGTCAAAACTCTTTGCCCAAAAAAGAAACCATGCATTTGAGCCCAAATATGTGAAGACCAATAGACATGCTCAGAATTGGACAAGGGGTAGAAAGGAAGAAGATGAATCCTAGACTTTTTTTTTTTTTTAAGGTAATTTGTCCATTTAATCCCTAAACTATAAATATTCTATCATTTTGATTTCTAAACTTTTGATTTTGATAAATTTAGTTCTTTGAACTTTTAACTTTTGGAAATTTTGATCCTATTGGCGGACGATTTTTGAAGTTTAACATAGATAATCGTATCCCTATTGTATAATAACTAAAACTTTTATGAAATTATTACATTCCGTTCAAAATGTTTTAGTTTTTAAGGATTTTAATAAGAATAAGGAGGAAATTTTTTTTACTTAGTGTAATTATTTTTGACAAAATTTTATAAATAATTATAAAAAATAAATTAAAAAATCATCAATTTCAATGTTAGTGACCAAATCTATCAAAAGCCAAAAGTTCATAAACTAATATGCTAAAATCAAAAGTTCAAGATCTAAAGTGACAGAATGTATATAATTCAGGGACTAAGCGAATAAATTACCCTACATTTTTGGGTGTTACCAGTAAATAAGGATGTGAAGAAAGACAATAATGAAGTATCAATACAGATATAATTCATGTTTCTATTCTATTCATTGATGGTTGTGTGAATTTTTCCTTCAAAGACATATGAAAAAATATAACTTCTGCATTTTATAATTTAACGCTTTAAAAATAGAAGAACACAAAGGATTTTGATATCCCAAAACAAGATTATTTGGATGACATTTTCTGAATAATAAATAACGCACTAAAATTTCCTCAATCCGGCCTTGGTCCTAAAATCCGACCCTGACCCACCCAAGTCCTAAAATCAAGCATGTCCTCGACCCCCAACACCAGATCCTGGTCGAGAAACCAAATTCTGGCTTGGGTCCTAAAAACCGACCCGTCTAAGGTCCCAAAACCTGTTGGGATCTAAATGTGCCCTATGGATAGAAAATCAATATTAGGGATTTTCTATAAATATGACATTTTAATATTAATAAGAGGAGGTTATTCATGTTTAATAAGATGTGTCCTATTTACTTTCATTTGTTGATTGTATGGTTATTTTGAGCAAACATAAAATACTCCTTGACTATTGGTAATATCAGATTACCATATGTATACGGGGTATACATAGAAGACGTGGTAATTTGATAACAGTCTAAATAAATAGTCCGCAATCGATGGAATAAGATTTGGGGATCTTATTCATGATAAGATTGTACAAGTTGTCTACTTCCTTGGAGGGATGGTTTGTCTTGACCATCGGATAGGTTCCGAGTAGAAACTTTAATGTATACCAGTATTGAGGTATGACATTGGACTGGACCTAAAGTGTTAATTGATTCGGTTTAATAATTCCGTTTATAAGAATCAATGACACTTTGATTATCATCCTGCATTAATCTTAATCCTGAAATGATTACTTGAATTCGCATCCATGACTTTTGTACTTTAATGCACTACAGGTGAGACACTGTTAATTCATGGTCAATATACTTGTGTTTTGGGTGCATGACTTATGGATGGAGAAATCAAGATTCATAGATACGGAATCCATAGCTATCTTAACGATAGTAAATGTTATCTACTTAAAGGCATTATTCGGGGATTGAAAGATAGTATAACAAGATCTTGGCCATCGGTTTACTTTGTGTTCTCTGGTGGTTTACCAATTGTATGGTTTTATAATTGGTGATTCTTTCAATAGAGAATAATGGAACTTTAAGTTAAAATGATTGAAAAGGTAAAACGGAAAAAGTCCTTAATTCAATCATGGATGACATATGGGGATTAAGCAAGCGATGAATAAATCATGGAAGAAGCACTACGTGAGAGAGCTTTCGTAATACGGTATGTAAACAGGAGTTCAGCTTCAAACTTTTAGTGGAATAGTTTTGAAGTTGATAATTGATGAATAATTAATCTGGGATTAATTTTTCACAATTATAGGAGCCTCTTTACATATTTCCATCGGGTCCCTCTATTAGCTCGCATAATTCCATAAAGCGTCTCGGGATTTGTTCCTTATGAGATCGGTAAATTTAAATAGAATTTAGTAATGTCTATTAAGACATGTTACTCTCTAACATGCAATCCAGAAAGGATTGGACATGTAAAATTTGTAGACAAATGATTTGTCAACATGTGATTGGTTAATTTGAATTTTGGAAATAAGATTATGTTTGGATTATTTAATTTTGGAAAAATAAATTTTCTCTCCTAATCTCAATAAGGTGCACGGTTTTTAGATAGGTGGAGGGAAGAAAAATTTTGTTTCAAAATTACTCAAATAAATTCCTAACATTAAATTATTAATTGATTTAAATAATGGAGATTATTTCATGTATTTTTCTTTCCTAATTAAAAGTGGTTCACGTTTTTTTGAGGAAAAGAAATTTGAAATATTTCATTGATTTAAATTAATTAATATGGTTAATGTTTATGGAAAATATTAATTCAAATAAGTGAATCTTATTTAAATTCAAAAAGGTTCAAAAGGAATTTAAATCTAGATAGGACTAGGATCTTTTGACTAGTCTAGATTCTTGATTTAAAATTTGAATCACCAATCTAGCTTAACAAACTCAATGTGGCCGAATTTTTTGAGGAAGATTTCCTCTTTGAAAAACGTTTTTAGGTTCAATGAATCTAGCCCTAAAGTTGTATGATCTTTTGATTCAAAATTTATCCAGAAAAATAATAATTATTTTTTTTTTTAAGATGAATTTTGAAAAAGGATTGGACTTCTATATAAAGGCTATGGATTCATGAAAAACAAAATTTTTGGTAATTTTTCAAGAGCAAAAAACGTTTTTGGAGAAAAGGAAAAAATTTAGTTTTTCCGGAACATCAAAAATTCGGCTATCTTGTGAGAAAGAAAAAGAGAGAAAATTCTATTAAACCAAAACTGAGAGGAAGGTTAAACCGAGTGAATATTTTCATAAGAAGGTTAACCGGTTCCTGTTTTGCAGTTTTGAAGGAAGAATGTTGATCATATTCTCAACGAGGTACATCGGAATTGAGAATGAGGGATCTAGACTTCGAAAAACATTACCGGTCGCTTGGATTCATAGAACGTGTGCCCACACACACTCTGAGACGTGGAACTCGAGAATAATAGAGAAGACACGTTGGTCAAACGCTCTAGTAATTCCGGAATCCAAGAATAAAGGTACGCTTGATCATAAATTTAATTTATTGTTATATGCATCATGAGATTCTTTTCCGGAAACGGCATAAAAATTTTAAAACTTCCGCTGCGCCGTAACTCTGATTACCGATCCAATTTTTCCAACAAAACCCAATTCCGACCTAGTCACGAGATCCGAATTCGAACTTGGCCTTGAAAACTGAACCCGATCCCAAACCTGGGTCCCAAAACTGGATCCTGGCTTCGGGTCTTGAAACTCGACCTTTGCCTCGGTCCCAAAACCGGACCCCCTACCCCGGGTAAGGATGGTAACAGGGGGTTTGGGGCGGGGTGGACTTCTCGCCAACCCACCCCGCGAATAGAAATATTGTCTATACCTACCCCTTAAGCCATTTAAAGTAGCGGGACGGGATAGGTGTTTCCCGTCGCAGGTTCATTTATCTGATTATCTATATTCATCTTATAGAAAACAAAAATTAAAAAGTAAAACATAAATATACATAAGACTGTAAACTGAAATAAATGAAACTGCTGTTTTCAATTTCTCATATATCCAATAAGTTAAAGTTTTAATTAAAATTATATCATTACAAAACTTCATGTATAATATCTTTAATAAAAAAATAATATATAACTAAATGGTACGGGTTAACAGGGAATAGTGTCAGGGCCCCTAAACCTATCCCCGCCTTATAACCTATAATGGGTTAAAATTTAACATGTTTATAACCCGAATCCGTTTAGATCAGGTTTTCTCTATCCCATTTAAGATTGGTCTCCCTGGATTAATGGGTTAATGAGTAAATTTTTCATCCCTAGACTCGGGTCTTGAAACCCGACTTGACCCCAAAACCTCAACCCAACCCAATATTGAAACCTCAGCTAGAGTTTGACCTTAAAACTCGATCCCTGACCCTCGTTTAAACCCAACCCCAACCCTGACCACGGATTCTGACCTAGACTCCATGTCTGGGTGCATCGAACTCTAACTCCAGTATCAAATTTGATGTATTACTGTTTGAAATATTTTCTATGTTTTTTAACACGGTCGTTTTGGTTGATTATGCAATTCGATCTAATATATATATATATATATATATATATTTTCATATTAGATATAACAATTTGTATTATACTGATCATTTATTTTGTATTAAATTATATAATGTATAAATCTTGTCAAACATTGTCTTATTTTAAAGCCTAAAATAGTATTAGAACAACTGTCAATAAAAGAGATATAGAAATTTGAGACCTACTTCATGATGATAAAATCTGTTGAACTTTCTTCTCCAACAACATCCTATTGGCGCGTATTAACCGTCTCACAAACTTTTCAAACACAATTTTAACTATTCAATTTTAAGACCGTTCGAGGTTTTTTTTTTTTTTTTTTTTTTTTTTTACCCCTATTAGTGTGTCAAAAAATTTGTTATAATTCATGGTTGCAGGTATTGTCTAGCGGTAATTTTACATTTAACTAGGTTAACAGAAACAGAAATGGAGTCCAGAAATTCCCTGTTTGTTGAATTAAGTCCAAATTAACTCATTCAGCTAAAACCTGGTTCAAGCGATCAAAAAAATATATAAATAAATAAAACAAACTAACAAGTAATGCAGTTTATGACCAAATGGTCAAGTCTTTTAGCTCAATTCTCAAAAATATGGATTCAAATCAGATGTGCGAAAGAAAATTTCACGTTACTATATATAATTATGTATATTTTTTCTACTCGATAGCTGTACATGTAATTTTTTTTATGTTATTAATTATAACAATCAGTTAATTTTATTATAATATTTTTCATTAATATTTATTTTTTACATTAACGGTTACTAAATAATATCATATTACACATAATTTTATATTACAAAGAAGTCAATTAGTTAATATAAGTTGTTTATAAGAAGTTACAACTGCTCAAACTTGTCCGGTTGTCGGATATAAAAGTATTCTTATATAATTAATAAGCAAATATATATATCTATGTAACATATGTTTTTTTGGTGAGTACATATATAACATCTGTTGACAGTAACAAACATGCGTAATAATTACTAATTATGCATAGTAACGAAGCTGGACATTTTTATCCAGGGATAATACTATGTAATAGATAATTAGAGGAGATTATGTGCAAGTTTTAATTTTTAGGGTGGGTTATTATGAAATTTTCTTTAAAATAGTAGGGTTTTTTTGAGAAAAGAAAAGTCGTTCTTGGGGAGACGGGCGAAGCTTAAGACCTTAGGCCTTCTCTAGCTACGTCACCGCTCATGCAGATAATTCACTCATTTCATTTCTTAATTTGTAAAGCATATTATGTTTGCATAAAACTAGTTGTTGTTGTTGTTGTTTTCGATTTTTTTTTTTTTTTTTTTTTTTTTTTTTTTGCTTCAATGTAATACTAGTATTGGTTGACCTAGCTTCTCTAATCTTTTATTAATTGGAGCCTGCTAATTTAAGAGGACATGTTATATGATGATAGCAATTCTCTAATCCTTTATTAATTGGAGCCTGCTAATTTAAGAGGGAATATTAATTGATGATAACAACTCTTTGGCACTAATTGATGCTTGAAATTTTATATATATTTCAGGCAGGCTTGATCAACAAAATGCGTCTTTTAAGCCATTCGAGGATACAGTTATCCCTTTCGTGCAGACAATTCTACATTAATTAATTATCAACTAATTGCGACAGAGAGATTAATTAAACAAGAACAAAAAAAAAAAAAAAAGACTATCTGCGTGCCTATATATATATACACCCTCAATTAATCTAGTATTATCACTTTGCAGTGGTTAATTAAAAACTAGATAAAATTGAGTATTAATTAAACATATATAAAGGCAAAATTTAAAGTCAACCAACCATATCAGTCTGGTAAATATTTAAGGATCTGTTTCGGTGACGTTAGAGACGGTATTTTGGATGTTTGAGATAAGTTGAGTTTTGGAAATACATATTTGATAAAAATGAACTGTTTGAAGTGAAAAAGTGTAAAAATTTAAAATGTTTTCGGAAAAAAATATATCAATATGAATATTTCACTATGCAATTTAAAAAAAAAATCATCTTATTTGGACTTGAAATAACAAAGTCATGAACTTTTAAAGTTTATATTTAGTGTCTACCGTAAACATTTGTTAATGAATAGTAAAAAGTAGTTTTACATTAAAGAAAACGACAAAAAAAAAAAAAAACATTTGGAGATATATTTAAACTAATTCCCCCAAACACCCCCTAAGATCATTAATGTGCAATATATTTAGTTAATATATGAATTTGAAATTAGTAATTTCAAGTAAGTCAGTAAGTCACATATTTATTCAGGGACCGTTTGAAGGAATTTTGGAGATTGAGTTTTGGAGATGTTTTGTTAGGAGTTGAGATAAGTTTTGAAAATATGGATTTAGGATAAACATATTTTTTAAAAAAATGTTTTAGATTTTCATGTTTGATGGAAGAATAATTTAAAAAAGTAATGTTTTGAACAGGTACATTGAGAATTAAAAAAATGATTAATTTTTTTTAAATAGAAAAATGTTAAAATAATAATTTTTTGGAAAAATGGATTTGGAAATTAAATCTACTCCAAACACACCCAAATACACCATTCGGAAAGAGATGGTAAAATACCGTCTCAAACAGTTTTTTCAAACAGTTAATTATATTAATTTACGTAGAAAGTTACATTTATTAGATTTATACGGTCATTAGATTGAAGATTATATATATATATATATATGCCTTTTAAAATACGACAAAGGAGCTAGCTAGCTAGATCTCAATAATTCAACTTAGGATAAGTATAATCGAGTCAAATAATGCGTGTTTGCTTATAACAAGGTAGATAGATGATGCACAAACATCCATTGTTTTAGATGTCTCTTTTGATGTTGACAATCTTGTATAATCGTTATCTTATCTAATCTATATAGATAGATATATTATTCACCAAAAAAAAATCTATATATATATATATATATTACGCACGTACGTATAGGTTAAGCAAACTTTAACTATTATTATTATCAATTTTTATTTTTTTTTGGGAGAGAGAGAATCTTTTGAGAACTTTGAAGATATCAAACTTATGGCGCAATATATACGTCAATGAGAGCAGCCCTAGCACTTGGGCTTCTCATTTGAAAATCGTGCGAGTTTGACATTTAAAAATAAATAAATAAATAAAATTGCTAGTGGAGTCTGACATGATTTGTTCTAAATTTAGAAATATAGTGCGCTTCAAGATTGGATTTTATAAGAAAATCTATTTCACCATCTGATTTGACTCTGTTACATGATTATGTAATATATACATATACATATATATATGGACGTAAAATATTTTATCATCTTTAAAAAAAAAAAAAAAAAAACAACAACGACGACGACGACGACAACAACGGCAACGGCAACGCCAAATAAAAGCAATCAATTATTGGAAAATTTCGCAATCTTTTTGTTGTTCCGAGCAAGAAAAGTGAAATGAGTAACTGATACACACTTTAACAAATCTCATGAATAAAGTTGGCACATATTAAAAATTTAGAAAAACTTAGGGTAAAAATTATATCAATGGTTGAATTGATTTTTCAATCATTCGATCTACAACTTAAAAAAAATTATGCATCATGCACTACATACTTTTATTTTATAAATAGTTACATATTAGACGTTTAAAAAGTTAATTTAATAATTAAAATAAATACAAAAGTCACAATCAATACTCCTTCCCACATCAAGTATAGGTACTACCATAATTTGATTTACGACCTAGTTTGATAAAAGAAGGGAGGAACTTTTGATAACGAACATCTACTAATATATTATTGGCTTATTTTTTTAAGGCAAAACATATTAAAAATAATCTTGTCATAGTTTTTTCTTTTAAAAATTAAAAAAAAAAAACATTTAGGATGGTTAAATTTAAACCCTGAACTTTATAATAAAATCATATCTCTAGATAAGTATGTATGTTTAGGAAAAATATTTATGTTTGGGAAAAACCTTGTCGTTGAATACTAAAGAAGCCTATTAATCAACTACTTGATTACCTTCACGATGAATGCAAAGAACACAACAATCATCGAATCAACTTGTAGGAGTATTGAGAGACATCCGTTTCTGAATTTCCATGGGACCGCATGACTCATTTGACAAAGCATATGAACGACATATGAGACGAGTCGCATTCAATCCAAAAGTACTATTTCCAAGCAAGAAACCAAGCGATCTTAGCTACTTGCGTAAATGACAACCATTTAATTTTTCTTTAAAAGCATAAGAAATATACAAATTAGAGGGGAATCAATACATATCGCTTCATAAAACCACAACAGTTCACAAAAATACCCTCACATCTGGCTAATAAACCAGGAGCACAAAGATCAAAGCCATCTGTATTGATTAGGTTTTCTTGGGTTACTGATCCGTGAGCTTATTTGTTACGTTGGAGACACCTTATGTTACATCATATAGATCTCCTTTCAGTAAGACTTATAAAAATTATATATATTTATATATATATATATATATTTATTCAATAACAAAAGTGAGAATAGATTTCTTTGGAGTTTTTTTGGAATTTTCTTTTTTTTATTTTCTTTTTACTTTTTTGTCGTTTTATGCCTTTCTTCTTTATTTTCTTTATATTCTTATATTATTTGGACAATATAATATCTCACAGTCGCAGAGTTTATTCAACTAGTCCATTACTTCTGGACTACCATATGCGGTCAGTCACCTTCATATGATTATATTTATTTTTTGGTCTATCCAACCTCACGAAGCGCGTATAAAAATATTTATGTTCTAAAATCGACATGTTATGATACCATATTTGTGGAGTACATGTTTTGTCGGCGAAGTTAACCTAAGTCGATTTTATCCTCTCCACTTGGAGGTATCTTTGAATTTTCTTTAGACTGGATATATATGGCTAGCTAGCTGCACTCCATATATAAATAAATGATATATATAATTTCATCTTATCATGACTGTTCCCATTATTCCATGTCCTTGTCGTTAATAAATGATTTAATATTATTCATATACCCACATCTGCACCTGTCCAAACTTCCATTTTGAACGTCAATTATTATCTATTTATGAAAACAAACAAATTAGACCGAATCAACTTCGTGGGGGTTTCTTTCGTATTTTTAAAAAAGAATCATGGCCTGGTATCTTTGTCTTGCACATCTTCATTTGGAATTTGGATAATATATTTGGGAGCGGGATGCATGCCCTTTTTTTTTTTACCTCTTAAATTATAGAATTTGTTATTATAATATGAAGTGTCTGATACAATAATAGTTATTATAAGTAAAAGTGAATCCTCTGATCAAAATAACTTACATCTATAAAAGAGTCTACAATTAAAATGACAAAACTTAACTCCTGGAAAAAAAGAAAAAAAAAAAAAAAAAAAGCAAAGATATGACAATAACACACCAAATTCAAAGTAAAAATATATAAAGTTCTTTATAATTTGGATGGTTGTTAATGTATCTGACTTCAATATATAGAGATTTTAAGGTAATACATTATGTATATGCACATCCAATAATCAGTTGTATATGTGTGTGTGTGTGTGTATATATATATATTATAGATAAATATTATCCCCCTCCACAACTCGAGCTAAAGTACGATAGCACTGACCTAGCATTATATATATACATGTTCTCCATTTGTAAGTACTTCAAATTCATAAGTACTCCTAGTTGGTTACAGCTTTTAGTATTCATATTCTGTGTTCCACTATCATAACCGATGATTTGCTATGTAAAACAAACTGATAAAATTTGGAAATTCTAGAAACAAAAATATGCATTATTGGAATGAATGACGTACAAAACAATATAAACTTTATATATATATATATATATATATATATATATATATAGAAATGGGGTGTATACATATTACTAACTCCATGGCAATAATTTCTTAAATTTGACCTTCTGATCGATCATAGGTAGAATAGTAAAAATTTTGTAATGGTTTCATGTCAGTACTTTTTTTCAAGTTGATTGAATTGAGAGCACCAAAATTGACACAAAATTATTCATCTTACTAGCTATTATGTAACACGCTACTTGGATGTTAATTTATTATTATTACTTTTTTTTTTTTTTTGAGTGTGACAACTTTTGTCAGTCATGCTAGATTCCACAAATCTAATCTAGTTAATCTCAATAATGGAGGGCGCGTTAGTCTTACTTGATAACAGAGTAGTCTTTTCAATTATCGGATTAAATATTTATTAAATTTTGAAATATTCTCGTTAGTAATGCAAAAGTATTTTTATTCATAGGTTTAATGGTTAGTATGATTAAAATTACTCGCACTAACGTATTCTACGCTACAATTTTCTTAATAATAATTATAATTAAGGATATATCCCTATCTATCTATATATATATATATATATATATATATAACCCTCAAAATTTCAGATTTTCTTTTCGTTGATTCTTTGCGTAGTTTTTTTCTTTTCTTTTATTTTTGAAATATATTCTTTGCGTAGTTGGAGTTGGACGCACCACACTTACTAGTTCGACGTACACACATCCAAACTGCAAGTAACTAAAACGAGGTAGGACTTCAATATTCGAATAAGAAAAGGGAAACTGTTCGTATTAATTTTATTCAGTTTCCACTGAAAAAGAAATGGGAGAAGAAAGTAATTGCAAAAATTAAAATTTGTATTATATATACATGCAACTGTGATGTTACTAAATGTATATTAGAGTGGACTACAATAAAAGTGGAAAAGGATTAATTGTCTAATTAAGTTGTTTTCATTTGGGCTTTAGTTATGAATTCCATTAATACGTTTCATTAACCCTGCAATAGAAATACACGTACGCTTCTTATCCCGTTTTAAGCAAACTTTGTGTTTTTAATTTAAGAAGTAAATTGTATGTACATACCAAAATATTGATAATAAGAATTAGAAAAAATATATAAATATATCATAATATGAAGACGATAACATAAAAACATAAATTGTATTGTAGAAAATTTAGAATAAATGTAAAAAATTGTATACTTTTTTCCAAATGAAAAGAGATAATAACTTATGCATTACGCATCAAAGTAAGCATCACAATTAGGTTGACACCCATACGAGTCACTCATCTTATATGCCAAATCCTCCACTTAAATTTATTAAATAAATAAATAAAAATTTATTTGAAGTAAAGATCAGAAGGGCAACTAAACAAGAACTGAAGCATCCCTATGTACTACAATAACAAAAAAGAAAAGGGGCCTCGTTAAAACCGTTGTACGGAAAGAACTCGAAGGGGGAAAAAAAAAAAAAAAAGCTTGAACTATAGAGACAAACACAAGCCATTAATTTACCTAAAATTTATGTAGTACATAAGACGAGACAAAACTCTATGACCAAATGTGAAACGAATAAAATAGACCTTCTTGCACTGCAAAAGGTGCTAATTTATCTACAACAGGATTACTTTTTCTGTAATACGATAAACCTGGTTTTTAATCAGCGGGCCCAAGAGACAGCACGATTCTGAGAAGTCCGAAATTGTGAAGGAACATAGTCTTTGTCATATTTCTTTGATGGAAAAAATTAGGTGTATGTATTTTCTTATAATTTTATCGACTCTATTATTAAAGTCATGGTGGGAATTAATATAAGGAGGTATCCCTCACAAGATATTGAGTTGAATCTCTTAATCCTCAAATTCAAAATATATATAATATATAAGAAGGTATCAAATTAATAACATTCTTACATATAGCGTCCCTTCTTGAAGAGCAAGACCAAATAACTAGAATTCCAATTAAATCCAAAGATTCTGCCAATGAACTCCCAAGCATTTTCTATAATCATAATAAAACTTATCAGTTCAGTCTCCAAAAAAAAAAAAAAAAAAAAACTTAACAAATACTCTACAAGTCCTGAAACATTGTCCGTATTAACTTTAGTCCAACCCTGGGGGAGTAGGGCACCAACTAACCGAGATAACGATCGGAGAACGAGGAGGACTGCCTTTAATCCGAATATTATGCAGAATCAACAAAATTACTTCGCGAGTTAAATGTGTGTGTGTGTGGTCCAAGTCGAAAGAATTTGTTTCTTTGATAGCCGCCCATATGAAAGCCTTTGAGGACTACATGGAAGTAAAAACCTCCTTTTAAAAAAAAAAAAAAAAAAAAAAAGACCTTGTTATTTCTAGCTCATGACCAAATAGGTAGCCCGACCAGCAGTAAGGAATAGCCATCTTTCAAAGAGAATATATTCTGGACTTGAACGCTCTCTAAGAGCCGTCACCAAGAAATGCTCCACATCCTGTGAAAAATCAAACTCATTAACAAAGCGAGCACACAAAAGGAAAGGAGAAGCCCCGGTCGGCGCTAAAGATGATGAAATGTCTTCTAGATTTGAATTAGATTTACGACGCAGAATAAACTTACCCTAAATGGGCTTATCCCTATGAAGCACATGACCCCCCACAATAACACAGAGATAATATTAGAGATAATAACTCTAATCTCAACTTTTTAATTCCAACTCACATAGCGTCTGTAATCTTTTCTTTGAAAACAAAAAAAAAATACAATCAACTAATTAATATGGCAATCATTTTTAGTACCTACCAATGAAAAAATAACAACTCATATGTCATATAAGTTGGTATTAAAAAATTAGTATTAGAGATAGTGTTCTTATAACTTTTTTCCTTAGAAGAAACCTCTCAAAATATTTAGCAATTAAACCAGATAATCTGATCAACATCACCAAGAACCACAACAATGCGAAGAATATCCCTACAAATAAGTGGAACTATAAGAATTTGGATTTTTTGTTACAAAAAAATTGGTAGCCGAAGGTCCTCTTTTTGGTAGCAAAAAGTTTGTGTTACCAAAATTCTTTTTGATAACAAATTGTATTTGATAGCAAAATGTATGATATTCAGTGATCAAAAATTTTGGTAGTAAAAGTATGACATTTCGGGGACCAAAATTTTGGTAGCAAAAAGTATGAGATTCAGTTACCAAATATTCGGTAACAAAAGGTATTTGGTAACAAAAAATATGAGATTTAGGAACCAAATTTTTTGATAGCAAAATGTATTTGGTAGCGAATTGTATGAGATCCTGTGACCAAATTTTTGGTAACAAAATATATTTGGTAACGAAAAATACAAGATTTAAGTACCAAAATTTTAGTAGCGAAAGGTACTTAGAAGCGAATTCCTATGTGTTAGCCACCAAATATTTGGTAGCAAAAAGGGCAAACGACTAATTTTTTGCTACCGAATTTTTGGTAGCGAAAAATTTTAGCTACCAAAGTTTTTGCTCACCAAAAATATTATTCTAAATTTTATCCCCTATCTTTCATAAATATTTTTGTAGAAATAATATTGAAATGGGTATTGAAATGAATAAAATATCTTAAATTAATTATAGTACATCTAAATCTCTGATTACATAATTAATAACAACCTTTCCATGATCACACTCAAGTAACTCTCAAGCTACTGGTTAACAATTTATAATCCTACACAATTTGAAAATCTAAATAACAAGAGTTGGAGGGGGCTGATCTTCTTGTCGCAGTACAGAAGTCCCGAATGATCTGAAGGCATACATAGATGCCAACTTAGTGGTTTGGCTTGATAGTAAGATCACAACTTGTTCACGCACTCTGAAAAACCGTAGACTTTTCTTTTCCCTACCAAATCTATGAAAGCACATAAGGAACACGCAGTGTTGTTCAATCATATAAAGGGGGAAGACATAGTACTAAAACGCGAAAAAAAAAAAAACAAAACAAAAAAAACAAATACATAGAGAGAGGGAGAAAATTACCTTAATTTGTTGCATCTATTAAAGTTCATTAAGTTATTTTGTTCTTTCTGAGTCAATCATTTAGCCTCATACCTCTCCCACCTGTGAGTATCTACTGTCACCAAAGTATAAATTTTGTAGCAGATCCTTATAACCTATCACTAAATTTGATAGCAAAAAACAAATTTTAATTTGATAGCAAAAAGACATATTTTAATTAAAATGGAAAAAATTATATTTTGATGAAAAAAGTTAAATTAGAACCATGTCTTTTAGTTTTTTTACAGAAAATATCATTTTTTTTGTCACATTATAACATATGACAAATTTTGGTAGCAAAAAATATATATTTTGCTGCCAAATTTTAGTTTGGTAGTTAAAAACATATATTTTGCTACCAAATTTTGGTTTAATAGCCAAAAGATAAATTTTTAAAAAATGAAAAAAATCATAATTTGATAACAAAAGTTTATTTAAAACCATTTTTTTAGTCACATTATAATATAAAATATAGATTTCAAGATGATATACCTTATTATATATATTAAAATAATAAAATATTAAATAATTTTGATAGCAAAATGTTACAATTCGCTACCAAATCTTGGTGGCGAAATGTTGGCCTTTTGTTAACAAATATTGTTTTGGTAGCCAAAA
Source organism: Ficus carica (assembly GCA_009761775.1). NCBI lineage: Eukaryota > Viridiplantae > Streptophyta > Magnoliopsida > Rosales > Moraceae > Ficus > Ficus carica. Next base: position 12,638,722 of record CM019742.1, on the reverse strand, counting down.
TTTTTTTAACGGGAATCAAATTTTAATTCCCACCATGTCATCTGTTATCAAATTATATTTGGTAGTGGATTATTTTGTTTTTGCTACTATATTTGGTAACAAAATTTTATACCTTTTATCTACTAAAATTTGATAGCGGAAAGTCTATTTTTTGCTACCAAATTTATTTTGGTACCAAAAAGTTTGATCTCTTAGAGTCATGATTCTTGTAGTGTGGATAGGCAGCTTGCAAGGTCAACATTACGTCGAAAATCCGAAAATAGCCATAAAATTGACATGAGCATTTCCAGGAATTCTCATCACATCCAAAATCCTATAGCCAAACCAATTACTTTTCCAAAAGTTTTAGTTGAGAATTAACGCCAACTATATATCCAACAACATTAAAGAGAAAGTTGATCAAACAAAGAACGAGTAGAGCTCCAAATCGAGGAAGCAAAATATTCACGTCTAGGTTCACCTACTCTAGACAAAAACCGACCTCATAGAAATTGCATAGCCAAAACCAGTGATGAAGTCAGAACATTTTATCATGGGGACTAATAACTTTGCAATGAATAATCAGGGGTTATTATTAAAAAAAATTATTTTTATGGGGACTTTTATGAAAATGTATTCAAAATTACAGACTACAGTGCACTAAAAATAAAAAATAAAAAGTTGAGGGTGGCCTTGCCCCCGGGCCCTAGCTCCCTCCGTCACTGGCCGAAATTGCTTCGTCATAAAAGCCCACATGAAGGTTTAACAAGAGCTTCGTTAGACAAAGAAAGACAAGCCGAGAACTTCATGTTCCAAATGAAGGCAAATATTCTTGCCAACAACCCTGACACTCTTCTTGTCTAATACAGAGCCAATCTAAAGAAAGTTCCGATTTTACCCGTCAAGATCCAAGTTTTAGCTGTAAATTTTAGAATATTTTCTAGTCTGTTGCATCAAATATTTGTTAATAATGTTGATTAGCTTAATTGAATTGGAAAAATAGAGCCTTATTTATAGTCTAATAAATCCTCAACTTTTGTTGTCAGTGATGGAGGAGATACCCGAATGTATCTCCACTATTGTTGACAATGATGTAATTCAAAAATTAATGAAATTTAACCATTCCATTTTTCAAAAAAAAAAAAATTAATAATAAGAAGAAGAAAACTATATATGCACTTCGTTGCGTGTATAATCTAGCAAAATATTGATATCGATTCAAATTCTTTTTCTTTTCTTGAATTATATACACATATGTACTTCGATTTTGTTTTCTCACAAAATGGGCTCATTTGTTATCCCCAATCTACTTTTCTATACATTTTTTTATACTACCAATTAACTAAATTTCAAATTCTAGGGCTATTTTCACAAATGCCCTAAAGTAATATATCCAACTTTATATTGGTTCATTACTATTAATTTTAGACATCACATTATCTTGAACTTTTTTATTATTACGTAAATGACCCCTATGTCATTTTTTTTAATAAAAAAATTGAGCTTATTCTAATCACGTAAGCTCTAATTAATGTTAAAATTGTAACGAAACAATTTTAAAAGGAAAACTGTACCTCCAATATATTTCTAATGATACAATATATCTAAGATAAATATGTAATTTACTTCAAAAATATCTCCATCAATTTACCCAAAAAAAAAAAGTGTGGTTATGATATTTTATCTCTATAGCTCAATTTGATAAGAGAACATAGCTCAATTTGATAAGAGAACATTCCGTATTTTCTTCTTCCAAAATTAGTGTGGTTTGTGCATAACATCATCGACATGTTGTATCAACTATTGAATTATTTTTATTCAGCATATTACTATCCCTGAAGACCTAACCCAAAATTCAATATATTACACATTAAATAAATTTTTTTATATTTATCTACGGCCAAATCAAAGAATTCAGGATTCCTTTTCTTTTAGCTGAAATAATTGAAAGTTTTCCAACCAAAAAAAAAAAGGATTGAAAGTTTCGCTTTCACTAGTGTAGGACTATAGGATGGAAAATATTATATTTAGGCTATAGGTATATTATATGGCTCGTGGACTCCTATTACATTAGGGTCAACCTTACTTTTAGCGTCTAACTCTCAAAACTTTTAGACCGACCTATTAAAGTTGTTTCGAATTAATTTTTTCAATATTAAGGTTTCATATAAAGGTTGATATTATAAATTAATTACACGTTAAGAAATGACTATTAAGAAGGAATTTTCACCTTTTTTTTTTTTTTTTTTTTACAGAGATTTCAAGAGTTAAATAGACAAGATAACAAATATAGAATAATTTAATCGAGCACTCATTCTGGGACGTATTGAAAGTCGATGGATTGGATTTGTGGAATTGTAAATATTTTCTTTTTCTTTTTTAAGATGTATTTAGAGTTTGATACTGTAATTTTAATTTAAGAATCATGCCTGACTAATAAGTTGTGTACGTGTATTACATGTTTAATGATTGAGTAAAAAATTATTTTTCTATTCTATTAAACTCGACAATGTTGAAACTAACAAAAAGATGAGAAGCAGAGTAATTATTTTTTTTTTTTTCATGTAAAACAAAAAAGAATAGAATTGTTAAGTAATTAAGTAAATATAAATCTTGAGATAGAGAAGAATTCAAGATATGTCATCGTAAAACAACAGAGTTTGGTATTGTTTTTCATTGGAAAACTAAAATCACTTATAAGATATACTTGCTACAAATTTTCAGAAACACAGATAAACACAATTTCAATACTTTTTCTTACACTCAAATTGAGGACCTGTTTGGGGTCACATTTGGAAACAGTATTTTAAAGATTAGAGATGGTTTCAGTTTTGAAAATGTGTATTTGGTGAAAATATACTGTTTGGAATAAAAAAAGTATAAAAACTTGAAACGTGTTAGGAAAAAAAAAATATGAATCTTATTTCGTTCCTCTCAAAATTCTAGACAATTTGAAAAAAAAAATCATCTTATTTCGAATTAAAGTAATAAAAATATAAAATTTTAAAATTTGAATTTTTTGAAAATTTTTAAAAAAGTTAATGATAAAATTGGAAGAAAATTACGAAAAAATGTTTGAAAAACACTTTTCAAAATATGAACCCAAACGGGACTTAATATTTCGAGAAATACAATCAAACTCAGACAAACAATCCTAACACTATTACTTTAAAAATTCATTTATGTTTTCAATTTAAACAAAATCATTTTCAAACCGAACAAACGGTGAATTACAAATTACCAATTCACGGTCATCTACCACATAATTTTTGTGTTTTTTATGGGCGGCTTTAATTGGTGCTCAATTCTTTCCACATAAACGTTTTATCATTGCACTTATTGCTACTTCTTTTCTATCTTTAAATGGAGCGGTCCAGGAGTTGCCACGTGTAACAAATTGCTTCTCCTTTTTCTTTTTTTTCTTTTTTTCCTCGTTTCCTTTCCTTGTAAGGGAGATTAATGGGTTTGTAATTGTTGCATCTTATCAGTGACGTGGAGATAGACATAGACGTAGTTGGTTGGTTGGTCACTGCAAGTTGAAAGATGGCCATATTTTTTGAGTACCAAAAAGTTTACTTGTCATCTTGAAAATGAAGGTTGAGAAAAAGAATCTAATAAATAGGCCAAGGAAAATAATATATAGTTATATGAAAATAATAGTGGTCCAGCGTCATGGCTTGTACTGTAGCGCATGTGACATTGCTAGTACAATTTGTCGCTTCCATGCCCCCCACCCAAAAAAAAAAAAAAAAAAAAAAATCTCAATTTACATATATTAAGAGTGTATTTGGTGAAACAATTTAAATTAAAATTTTTAAATTTGAATTGATTGACTTTTTAAAATTAATTATAATTTTTATTAATTAAAAAAATTAAAATAAAAAAATATAATTTAATTTAAGTTAAATCATTTTATCAAATAAATCATAAATAATCAAATCTGTTATTTTATTCTTCTATCTTATTAACTATTTTTTAATTAAATTTATTTGATTAAATTATTAAATTTAGGTTACATCATAAATAAAGAGAACAACAGAGCTGGACGGGTCATTCATGGCCACACATATACAAACCTGTCGTAGCCTTATTGAATCCATTATTCACCCAGTAGTTGTTCAATTTAGAGTATTCCCATGTCAATTTTTTTGTGAAATCTTTAATAGATAATCTACCAATTCAAAAAAGAAAAAGAAATATATAAATTATTTCATTTAGTGACAAATTGGAATGATTAGTACGGGTAGAGATGTACTAGTCTTGTCCTGATTGGAGTCACTTTTATTATTAAAAAAAAAAAAAAAAAGACGTTGTCGTTAAAGTGTACAAGAAGCAATTTGCAAACACGTTGCTTAATGCCTTGGCCCATTGGAACTAGCTCGATCGATTGGTATGAGTTGTTTTCAACGTGTTAAGTTCTCTATTTCAATCCCGATATTTTTATAACTTAAATTTTAAAAATCTATAATTTTACATAAACACATTTATTTAATTGAGATGATTTTTTTTATTTAAAAAATTACATAAAATTACAAGACGAACGATATAAGCTCTATATTGATTTTTTTTTTTCCGAATTCTTTTTAAGTTTTTACATTTTTTAACTCCAGTAATTCAAATGTCTTGATAAACGCACAATCAATCTAAACCTAAATTCTACAAGAGTAATTGGTCCAAATAATTCATGAACTCTTTCAAATGTGATAGTTTAGTCTTTTTTTTTTTTCTTTTTTTTACCGAGATAACCATGAAATCTTATTTTTTTTGGTTATTATAGTCATTTCCATCTGATTTCGTTAAAAAACTCATGGAATGATCACATAAGAAGCACGTTTTGTGCTTTTTGAATGAAAATACCTCTTAAAAGAAGAAAATACCCTTATTTATATTTATAAAAAAAAAAAAAAAAAGAGGAGAGACCACTCTCTCCCCCCTCCCCTCCCCTCCCTCCCACCCACCCACCCCCTACTCCCCCAAATCAGATGCCGACCCCGATGCCGGAGCCGAAGGCCGTCTCCATCCCTCCCTCTCTCCTTCCTTCCACCCCCCCTCCCCCGGCGCAATCCCTTTTGTCCCCGTGCGATCTGGGTTTTGCCCCCCCCATACGGTGCTGTGATATCGCCCCCCAAGTCGCCGCAATCTAGGTTTCGGACCCCCTAGAGCGATCTAAGTTTTACTCCCCACCCCCCCCCCCTCCTGATGCGATCTGAGTTTTGGCTCCCCCACCCCACCCACCCACCTTCTTCTCTGTCGCGGCCCCCTCCACTGTGGATAGGGTTTTCAGAAATGGAGAGTAAGAAAGGGAGGGGAGAGAAAATTATTATTTTATTTTATTTTATTTTGTTAAATTAATTATTATCAAATTACTAAACACCCTCACAAATTAGATCATATACATTGCACATGATTAATTCCATTAAAAACTTAATGGTTTTGGACAGAAATGACTGAAATAGCCAAAAAATAAGAGTTCAGGGTTATCTCGGTAAAAAAAAAAAAAACAAGGATCAAACTATCACCATTAAAGGAGTTCATGGACTATTTGGGTCATTTACTCATTCTACAATCCAACCAAACGCATGCTAAGTGAGTTGTGGTTTTTTGTTTATGTATATGTTTGCTTGCTTGTGTAAATACAAAAAAAAAAAAAAAATGATAACCACCATGACGAGTCCCACATGGACAGGGAATGAGGAAGTTAAGTGGCTTATAAATGCCATGAATTCTTTTTCAGTCAATGATCGCTTGGAAGTTGTAACTTAGTAGAGTCCACTTATAAGTTCACTAAATTCTTCCTCCTAAAGACACTTGTGGTCGATCTACCCCGTGGGATGTGTGTATTTGCTTGCTTGTGTGAATAAAAAAAAATTAATAAATAGTCAAACTTTTTACTTTTTTAAATAAATGGTCATTTTTCATTGTTTTTACTAGATTTTATGATGGTTCATCAATGATGTATCACTAGTTTATCATCAATGGACCTATTTATTATTACTTTATATTAGTTAATTAGTGACTAACTCATAAGTATATCACTAATGGACTATCATATTTATTAGTGATGAACTATTAAGTAATTTATTATTGATGGATATTTTAAGAAAATGGTCATTTTTCTATATTAGAAAATTATTAAAAAATAGTTTAGACCATTTTTCCTATAAATCCCTACATATTTTGCAAACATAGTGCTTTTCAAAAATTGAATACATCTTTCCTTTTAAGAAAGAAAATTTTGAATATATCCTTTGTTTGCTAAAATATAGTAGATCTCCCCTTTTGTCTCTTCCTTATTATTGTTTTCATCTCAAACCCAAACACTCTCACCATATTTTTTGTTATTTTATTTTCATTTATTATGTAGTTTTCATATTTATATTATTGTCAAGGCGATCTTTATAGTATAAAGAAATATATGTATCTACTTACATGAAATCTTGATCTAGTTGTTTTTTCATATTTTATTTTCTTGTTTTCGTGTGATATCTTGTTGTTTCTATCTATAGTTGTAAAAAGTTTTAGATGTTGAATTCAAAAAAAAATAATAATAATAAATAAATAAGAGAGAGAGAGAGAGAGAAGAGAAAAGTTAGATGTTGAAGTTTTTAGGTGCAAATGGATCAAATTCGGCATCGATAATAACTACTTAATTGTATCCACTAACACTGCGACAAGTTTATTTTCAAAATGTCAAAGTTTAGTTTAGTTTAGTTTTTGTTTTTGTTTTTTTTTTTTTTTAAATTTAAGGATGGAGGATTCAATCATCGATTTGTTTTTACAGAGTTTTATTTTGTTTATTTTTAGAATTATGTGCACATAAATAAAAAGAAATTCAGGGAAAAAAATCATTTAAAAAAAAAACTGAAATCTTTTTTTTTAGGGGATTCTTGTTTTTTAATCCAACCAATAATTAATCACTTTATTTATTGCAACAGATATTTTGTTATAAAAATCTCCTTATGTTTCTCCCTTCAAATAATAATAATCTCCCTACGTTACAAGTTTTGTTATAGTAATCTTGATGTTTTTTAAAACTTAATCTTGATCTTGATGTTTCAATCAGCTATTATATTTTCAGTTGATTGTATTGTCCCCATTAAAAAAAAAAAATCAAACACTACATTAAATTTACCGTTGAAAAGACAATAAGAAATATTTGCTTTTCTTTTTGATAATTTAAGAGTGGTGGCGGTGGGGTTCTATACAAGTCCAAATATAAAATTTATTGATACCATACGGTGTGACCATAAAATATTTTGTTGTGTCTTTGTCTTTATGAGATATTTTGTTCTTATCTTATCAGTTTACGACGACTGTCTCTATATGTGTATACGAGTTTAATGCCCGTGCTACGCACAGGGATGTAGGGAAAAAAAAAAGAAATAATTGAATATTATAAAATAAAAGTAGTTACTTAAGATAAATAATATAATTATTAACAGTATATTTGTTTAGTATTTATTATTATAATATCATAATATTTACATTGAAATTTATATTCAAAAAAGTGTTTGGTTTATGTATACAGGCAAACATATATAGATATATGTTTATAAACAGAGTTGTTGGAAAACAAAGATTTTGTGTTGAAAATGTCTTCAATTGTGTTTAACCTTCTTTTCTTTTTTCCTCAAATCTGTCATGAGAAGAAAAGTAATTAATTTATGTTTAGAAATAAAATTGAAAGTTGTATAATTCTATAATATGTAAGTATATATAAAAGATAAATATACCTTGATTCTTTTCATTTTCTAGATGGGTCAACAGAAGATATTTGAATTTTTGTTGATGAAGGATGTTGTTTTTTATCCTGTTATTTGAATATTTTTGTTATATAAATTTAATATGATTTGAATATTTATTCATATGAATTATATACTTTACTTTATAATTTTTTTTTGAATATTTAATCATGTTTATATTTTATATTTTTTCTCTAAATTTCTGCTTTATAATTAAATATACAAAACATATAAAATGCAGACTAAAATAAAATAAAAATTTTATATACGATTTATTTTACACTTAGAAATAAAATATTGTTAAGTAGGAAAATTTTATGCTTTTTTATTTTATTGTCATTTTTATTCAATTTTTATTTAAGTCAAAAATATAATAAAACTAAGTAGGAAAATTTTATGGTTTTTTATTTTAATGTTTTTTTAATGTTATTTTTATTTTTTAAGTATCATATTATGAAATATATAGTTTATGAAATATATTTACTGAATCTATATTTTTATATTATAAATCGCTTAAATTTCAATTCAATTCTTTTTCCACTTTATATATACTATTTCAATATTTACATTTTTTTCCTTATTTTATTATATTACATATATTGTATAATTGAAGTCAAAAATTTTCGAAATTTTATGAAAACATATAAACATATATTAAATTTATATATAATTTAATTTTTATGAATTTATTTATTTACTGATATATTTTATATTATTGTTATGCATAAAGTATCTATTAGTAAACAGTTAAAAAAAATTTTATTTTATTTTCTATATCATTTTTACGTGATATTAGTTTTGTAAGTGTCATACTATTAAAAAAAAAAAAAAGCCCAAAAAAATGTAAAGAGAGAGACAGAGAGACAAATAGATGAAGAAGAAAAAAACAAAACACTGTAGGCAAAGAGAGAGAGAGACGTGCGGAGAAGAGAGAGAGAGAGGGAAAAAAAAGTAGAAAGAGAAAGAGAAAAAGACAAATAAGCAAAAAAACAAATCAGCAAACAGGAGTAAAAGAAAAAAAAAAAAAAAAAGTAGTCAACTTCCGTCAACTACATCCTTTTAGTTATTTATATAATGGGTATAAATATATGAACAATAAGTAGGCATTCATATCCAACGTTTTTTTTTCCCCTCAAAAAGTAAAACCCAATCAGCGAGTTAGAACACAAGTTTCTAATATGAAATGAAAAAAAATCTCTCAAAATAATAAATAAATAAAAAAACATGAAATGAAAATGAATATTTATGTAACCGAGCAATTTAAATTTAATAGGAATTTTAGACGTATTTTCATTATAGAATAGAGAGTTCAAATCTTCTCTTTTTTTTTTTTTTTTTAAGCTGTGAACCGTTATAATCACCCGGATGTACTAGCTCACCAAGGACCCATAATCGAAGATGTTACTTCTATTTTAAACAAACTTGATGGTGGTTCTTATTATGCCATTTCTCGCAAAATAAATGGCGTTGCTCACGTGCTAGCTCGTTATGCTTTAACTCTTGATTTTGAGCATTTTTTGCTGAAAGAAAGACTCGACTGTCTTACTAATAATGTTGCAATTGATTTGAGTCATCAATAAAATCCGCTATTCTTTCTCTAAAAGATATATATATATATATATATAAATATATAAATCATTTTCAAGTCTAAAAACATAAATAAATAAGAATAAATTACTATTTTGGTCTCTAAATTTTTAATTTTATACAATTTTAAGCTATGAATTTTTTTTTAGCTGGAATGTCCCTAAAATTTTAAAATGTTGCTACAATAATCATTTACGTTAATTTTTGAACAAAATATATTAGTTAGCAATATTTTTTGATCAAATTATTAACAGATTTCATTTAAAAATTAACATAAATTATTATTGTAATAAAATTTTAATAGTTTATGGGTAATTTTTATTCTTGTTTTCGTAGTTGTAATTACTATAAACTATTAAAAACGTTATTACAGAAGTCTTTTTCGTTAATTTTTAGACAAAATTCGTAATTAATACCAGTATTTGACTAAATTACTAATAGATTTAGTCTAAAAATTAATACAAAGAATTATTATAGTAATATTTTAAAAATTTAAGAATATTTTAATTATAAAAAATAATTCAAAAATCAAAGTGGTACAAAATTAAAACTTTTAAGGACTGAATGAGTAATTTATCGAATAAATAAATGTAACATGTAATTGGTGTGCCTGGTAATTTACAGCCCTTTTGAGGATATTTTTGTAATTTCAATAACTATCAAAAAAATATCTTCCCTACGACAGACACATGTATGAAAAGAAAAGCACCGATGCTTTTCAATCACCCAACTGTCCAACCTCCACCATGTAGGTTAGAATTTAGATTAATATTTAAATAACAATTGTACATGCACGTGTCGTTCCCTGGAGTATTCTGTACTTTTTTAACTTGCCACCGGAAGAACCGGTCTATAACTCAGCGGCAAAGCTGTGCGTGTCGTACGGATCCCAAATCCAGACGGTAACTTGCCGGTTACTAATCCACGTCGGGGGAGATGAGGTGACGTGGCGCAGTGCATGCGCTTGAAGCCGCATAAGCTGACTTGGCTGCCTCGGGAGCCGCAAAAGCCGTTATTTTTAAATAAACTGTCGGCGCCGAATTTGTGTTAGCGGCGGCTGAGATTTAGGCAAAGGGCTCGGCTGGAGATGTGTCAGCTTTAAATGCAGTTTTTGAGTCCGTTGTAGCTTCACACGTGGCCCGATAGTGAACGTGGGTCCCACGTTTGAGAATTGCGTGATTAATGTTGTTTAGTACATTTTATTTATTTACTTTTATTCCGCTGAAAAAATCTGGAAGAGTTGGAGAAATTGTTGTAAACAGACAAGGAATGGGGGTTGGAAAAACAGGTGGGCTCTCCTAGTTTTACAAATCTATATGGGGTCCACCAAGCAGATCTCGACTCGCCCTATAATTATTTCTTTAGAGGTCAAATGTTTTTTTTTTTTTTTTTCATTGTCATGAGGTAGTTTAGGGGTCCGATCTTGAGAGTTTTTGGATGATTTGGACAACAAATAAACAAATAGAAATGAGAATAATTTGAAAATAACTTTTATTTATTTATTTATTTTTGTATTTTTAGATAAATTAATGAGAGTACCAGAAAAAGTAAGTTTGTCTTTGATGTATTAGTTGTATTTGGATGCAATCTTTCTTTTACAATTTTAACTATTCATAATTTATTATTATAATTTTATAATTTAAATTTAAAAATACATAATTTTTTAAATATAATTTTAAATAGGATGTTTTTTTTTTTAATTTGTAAAGAAACAATTTCTATATTAATTTTTATTTTTGAATACATTTCAAGTTTTTATATTTTTTTATCTCTAGTCATATAAATCCATACACTAAATTTATAACAATTCAACTCAAATACAAATCAAAAAACTCAATTTAAACTTGTACACCAAACATATGCTAAATTTGTATTTGGTTATATTTTTGAAAATATTTATTGTGTGTATAAACTGTAGAAAATGAAAACAAAGACAGGTAAGCAACTTTATATTATTTTCAAATTCCATAATAAAAAAATATAAATGATATTTTATTTTTTTGTTTTCGTTTGTGTTTTTTAACTTTATGCAAAACAAATACTAATTAGAAATTTTGTAAGATTACTTTTCAAAACGTTTTGGAAATAAAACCAGATGAGGCTTTTGTTTTTACGAATAATTACATAAATGCGAACAATATTCTTTTTTCACTTTACTATCTAAATTTTCAAAATGGTAATAGAATGTATTATTATAAATAGAAAGTGCATAATAATTATTTTTATCAGTGAAAGTGAATTTTTCAACCAAACAAATTCATCTTCTATATTAAGAATATAAGATGTAAAGTAATAGTTATTAACAAGACAAACTGAGCTCCAAAAAAAAAAAAAAAAAAAGAAAAAAGATAGATAGATAATAAACCGGACACATTAATACATGACTTTTCTTTTATAGCTGTTCGAAATACGTGTATACTTCGTTGATACATACAAAATAATTTCAAATACCCTTTTTGTTCACTTCCGTAAATTAAAGTAAGGGATAACAACTCATCAAAGTAAATATTAATCTTAGTTATTAGATGGAACATTAGTAAACACAAACTAATAAATTAATAAAAACACATTACTACATTAGTTTTCTTTTATTCTTCTTCTTCATTTCTCGTTTTCCATGTAAAAGTCCGTCCATATTAATTATTCTCTGTAATCAATCACTGATTTGACTATTTTAAAAAATTAATTGACCATTTATTAACTTAAATTTAAAAAAGCTCGGCCATTTTTAAAAAATATGGTTGAAAAATGGTCATTTGCCTACCCCTTATAAATCATATTTTAATAATGGAAGTACTAATAAAAATTTATAGTAATAAGCTCATTGGGGATTTTGTAGAAAGTAAAGTGAGACAAGCCTTCTTTTTTAGATTTAAAACGAATCTTATTATAAAAAATAATTTTTTTTTTTTTTAAAACAAAAGAAACCTCAAGAAATAATATGTTTAAATTCTTAAGCAACTATACTTGCAAGCATAATTAACAGCAATTTAGTATCTAATTCAAGCACAAGATGTAAGAGTTCGAATCTACGTATTCAAAAGAAAAAATAAAAAAAAAAACTTGGATAACCTCAGCTTTTAGCAAATGGGCAAGATTTATTATCGGCAACGCAACTCCGTTGAATTGGTTTGTCATTCGAAATTTCCGTATAGAAATTCTCAACTAACAATTGGATTTAGGAGGTTGAACGCAATTGATGTAAACCATTGACGCATACAATGGTTATATTTATTGGAAACTTCTAATTCTTGGTTCGTGATCTATGGTGGTAATTTGTTAATGACAACAAATAAATCCAAGACTTTTCTATCTTTTATTGCACCAAATTGGCAAGCAAGAAATTGCTTAAGAATTTCAAATTTACCAATTTTGTCCTCTACCTTATGTATTGAATCTAAATAAAGAATTCGCTTAAGTAATGACTTCATTTGGTTGATGGCTTAACTATTACCGTAAAACGGCCATTTTTTAAGGGGGGGAAAAAAAAAAAAAGTCAAAAGAAGAGCAGTAAAGTCAGATTTAGCTCATACGTCATTTTTTTCTATTATCTTTTTACATATATCAAATTTATTAATGTATTATAATATCAAATAATATTATAATACATTAATAAATTTGATATAATTTTATTAAAATAAATAAAAAATAAAAAGAGAACACGGCAGTAAAATCCAATAAAATCGTAAGCTTACGTTTTAAAGCGAGCCAAGCGAGGCATAAACAAAAGAAAACCAACTTAACAAACTTAAACAATGATGTCATGGTGGTGGGTCCAGAATGGTCTATTCCAACGGCGGGATATGAAAATAGTAAATTTGACAGAAAGAAAGCCAAAACAAGAGATGTTTAAAAAAAAAAAAAAAAAAAAAAGAGAAAGAGAGAGAGAGAGAGGAAAAAATCACCCGCATTAGAATAGAAGAGACGGGAAAAAGTGGACACACAAAAAAAAAAAAAAAAAATTTATTATATTATTATTACAATATAAAAAGGGTCAAGTCGTCCGTGAGGCGCCCATTTGTGCGACCTCCGCAATACACGCGCCTGTCACTATCTGATTATTAAAAAAAAGGAAAAAAATTTGAAAAATTAAGAAATAATATATATATATACCTTCTGTACTTCTCTCTCATATCACGTTTTCTCTCTCTCTATAAACATCTTCACACATTGGCATAAATCATCACTGTCCTTCTGTCCTAATTTTCTCGAGAACTCAAAAGAATAGAAAAGAAAAGAAAAATCCTTCTCAAACACGCCTACCTAACCCTTTTATTTTGTTTCTAACATTTTTTTTTTCCTCTCTCTCTCGTCACCTCTTTTTCTCATCACACACCCAACCTTTTCCACTCTTTGTCGCCATCTTTTTCCCATCACCCAAACAAACATATCTCAAATTTTCTATAAACCTTAGAAAATCTAATCTTTACCTCTTGTCCACTATATAATACCCCCAACCCCTCCGACCCACTTCTCTCACTCATACTTTATACCCACCGCTTTCTCTCTCTTCCATTTCAATTTACACATTTTCTCTCTCTAAGCTCTCTCTCTCTCTTTCTCTCCCTAGGGACATAATCCTTTGGCTTTGGATTTTCTGTCCCCTCTGAACGCTAATCTAAGCAAAGCACTCTTCTCTCCTTTCTATCTCATTGGTTCTCTTTTTCTCTCTCCAATGGATAACTGTGATAGCAACAAGAAACGCGTGCGCGACGACGACTCGAACGCTAACTCGGATGAGTCGAAGCGAGTCCGAGTCAACTCGGAAGAACCGGTTGTCTTCCCCTCCGATACGCCGCTCGTCCGGGTAGACTCGGACAACTCGGTCGACTCAGTTACCAACTCGGCCGAGTCGGTCATCGAGTCGTCCGAGGCAAGGCGTCTCCAGGACGACCTACTGAATATATTCGACGAGTCCGAGTCAACAGCGATTCAAGGCCTCGACTCGGTCATCAGAAGCTTCGAGGAAGAGATTTCTCAGCAGGCGCCGGAAATGCAGGTGACGTCGGTTTCCGGCGGGTCTCAGCCGGAGCTCGGTTACCTTCTCGAGGCTTCCGACGACGAGCTCGGCCTACCGCCGACGGCCGGCGCCGGAGAAGTAGAGGAGGCGAGGATCGAGGCGGTTGATTTTGGGGGTTCAGCGGAGGGCGGCGTTTTGGGCGGGAACAACGGGATGCTTTTGTTTGAGGACGAGATTCCGGGTTACGACTCGTTCGAGTTCGGAATCGGAGCTGAGTCGAACGGCGGAAGCGGTGATTTTGGCGACGAGTACGTGGCGTTGGGGGGTTTGTTTGATGGATGGGATGGGAGTTATGAGAATGGCGGCGTTTCGGAGGTTTCGTGGCGGACTAAATCTCTGCCGGCTATGTAGAAACGTTTCTTGGGCGAACCGGTGTTTTGTAAGGTTTCGCCGGGACTGTTCGTGACTTGTGATAGCTTTGTTCTTTTTAGGATTGGGTTGTACTTGTGAAGAAGCCAATGGAAATTTTGAAAAAAAAAAAAAAAAAAAAAAAAAATTTGATGAAGGAGAAAAATGTGAATTTAACTATACTTTTTTGGGCCCCCCCTACCTCTTCTATACGCGACTAGTTTTATGAGACAAATTATTTGGGAAAAAAAAAAAGTCGGTCTGAGAAATTTTGTCTAATTTTGCGGTTAAATTTCAAAAAGTAAAAACTGTTGCGGTAATTTTTTTTTTTTGTGGTCGTCTTTGGACTTCATAAATTATTAATTTCGATTAGAAGAAGCGCGTTGTAACACTTCCGCACAAAGAATTTCATGGTTCTTTTTTTCAAAAAAAAAAAAAAAAAAAAAAAAAAAGAATTTTATGGTTCGATCTGAGATATATTGATTTAAAATATGGAATAATTTGGTGGGAATCGTATTAATTTTTAACAATCTGATTGATTTAATGTTTAAATCTACAATTGTGATGAAGAATTTTCACGTATATATCAGGACGACCGTTGGGACATATCGAGATATCAAACAATTAAAAACTACATGAAATAATAACCAAAACAGCACTAGTTACCAAAAGTTAAAAGAGTATATATGTATAATTTAAAGGATTAGTTTCTTAAATATTCTTGAAGTATATACCTCATCATGTATAGAAAATAGTTTAAAATGTCTACTACATCAATTTTTCTTTATATACGAATCAGATTTTCCTGACCTGACATTAATTTTAAAAATTAATGTCAAAATGTCCGAGTTGAACTATTGATTTTATGTGAATTTGTCCTACAATATTTTTTAAGAGTGATTATTATACCTAACGAAATGAAAGTGTTCAAAACACTAATTTCCTATAAATCTGCCAATATTAATAATTTAAGAGATATTTTGCAATTACAATTAATATTACGACAACAAATTCATTAGGTATATAGATTGAAATGGACTGATGTGGCATTTTAAACGGTTTTTTATTTTTTATTTATTTTTTACATAAGAAGGGGTACTTATCCTGTAGTATAATTAATATCACATCAACAAATTAAGAGCTAAAATGAACACATGTAAACATCTAATTAGATAAGTATGAAAAGTTAAAAATTTAAATAAGTATGAAGAGATAGATAAAAAAAAACATAAATATATTTATTTAGGAGGTTGCTTCCATAATTTTCTCAAATAAAAAGTATATTTTTGAAACAAATTTGGATCTAAACCCTTTCTTGGCTCCAAGATTTGGATAGGAAAATCCTTAATCCAAACCAAATTTAAATGACGAATTCTACTATAGGATAAGACTATTTTTTCGTAAGATGTAACGATTTAGTTTGGCTAAATTTATCATGGGTCCCACGGCAGTATAATTGAAGTATGTGAAATGAAAACACCTAACCATATCCTCTCAACCCCTTTTTCTCTCTCCTCCACAACTTTCTCCTTCTTTCTCCCATCCCACAGTGTTCCACCCAATTCGCAAATGAAACTTGGAATAATCATACGTAAACGAACATTTTTTTTATATTTATTTATTGTTTTTGAGAACAAACATTTTTACATGTCAACGAACTCTTTCATTTAATTTTATTTATTGTTTTTGCTCTATTTCTTCTCCATCATCAAAGGACGCCGGCAACGAACCCCCCTCACTACAACGGTGACAAATAACCCACCTTCTCTGATTGGTTGATACTACACATTCCCCTCCCATTCACTAATCTTTGGATAAAGTGAAAATGAAAATGAAACTAGTCAACCCGTTTCTAATTATGGTTTCCAAACAGGGTCTAGCAGAAGAATAATGGAAGGAGATTTTGTTAGAAAAGGGAAATAGAGCCAAAGGAAGGTGATAATTAGATCCTATTTTTTATTGAAAATACTATAAACTCTTAAATTGTCGATAATCTTAATCATTTTCATCAAAGTTTGTTAATTTTTTAACTGAATTAGTTACATGGAGTTTACATGACCAAACAAAAAAGGTCATTTTAGTAAAATCTTATAATTTATTTTTTTAACATATTCTTTTTTTTTTTTTTAAATTTAAAACGGAGCAAATCTGAAGGAAAAAGAAAATGGGAAAAGAAGACAAATTCGGATCTGTTCCCCTCCTTCACGTCCTCTCTTCTACTCTCTCTCTCTCTAACTCCGACATCCGCCATTCCCACGCGCCGGCGACCCAAAATGGCTGTCCCCCGAAACGCCCGATGTCGGGGTCTTGCCGGCGCACTCGCAGCCGATCGCCGAAGTCGTCTTCCAAAGTGTGAGCTTCCAAACCTGATTTCGGCGCCGTCCTACCACCAAACCGTCCGAGAGTTTCACCATAGTCTTCCTCTCCATGATCTTCCCTTCTCTCTCTAGATTTATCTCTCTCTCTCTCTCTCTCTCTGCGTTTTTGTGAACCAGAAGATCTACTTGGGCGTTTGGACTCCAAAAAAGCAGCTAGGTCCAGATTGCTTCTCACCCTATGTTTCCAGTTTGTGTTCAAGATTGTCCCCAGGGTACTTTCTTTTTTTTTTTTTTTTTTTTTTTTTAAGAAAACAAATTTTTTTTTTTAAGGTGTTACTTGATTAATTACCACTGCAATGCAGCCAGAAGCAGAAGAAGAAGAAGAAGAAGATGATGATGAAATTGGTGTTTTGATCTTTTTATTAATTTTTTTTTTTTAATGAGTTAGAAACTTAGCGGAGTTTAACAGGAAAAGATTAAGATCGTTAATATTTAGAGATTTTAAGATTTTTTTAAATTTAAAATTAAAAAAATAAAAAATAAAAAATTATTTTAAAAAAATTCAGGAATTAAATCGTTATTTTAAAATGAAGAAATTCATTTATTAGAAAGAGGAAAATTTCAAAATCTCCCATGGTGACTGGCAGCGAGAATGAGAAGTGGATTTTGATTTTCAAAGCGTAATCATATATGATATGAACTATAATTGTTTCAGTACATTTTTTAAATGTAAGACATTGAAAACTAATAAACGATTCACAATTTTTTACCCCATGGATAGGGAAAATGTGTCATCCCCAACCATAGAAGTCCCCTGTTTAAATTAAAATTTTCACTTTTCGAAATTAGCATCACACTTGTACATCTCTCTTCCAAAGTTTAATCTCAAGCATATTTGGAACTCATGATCCAAAAGGAAATTAATGTGTTTTAGTTAGGGAGGAATGGAATTTGTTTATAAATTCCCCGAATTAGGCGCCCTTTTTCTTTTTGGCACTCATAGTTTCTCAAAATCGTTCAAAATACCTCTTAATTTAAAGTGTAAACAAAATAGTTTGAAGATCTGGATCCGTCCAATTTCATCTATACTTTTAATGGAGAAACTAACTATATGTCAACTTGTCTCTTGATTTTTAAAATATGATTAGTGTTAAATAAAAACTTCATTCCATCTAGTTTTAATCTTAATATATATAAAAGAGTCCATAATGCTCTTTTTCCTTTTATCATGTGTCAACCTATTGTTTTTTTTTTTTTTTACCTTCTCTTTTTTGCCTTTATCATTTTTTTTATAATTTTCTTTTTCTTCTTTTCATTTATTTTCTTTTATACTTTTATCCTTTTTTTATTTTATCTTTTTTATTTCTCATTACATATATATACACATTACACACGTACACATAATCCTCTTTATATATATACAATAACTTGTATCTTTGATTAATTTGGTTGAATCTAATTATTTTAAAATTTTGTCAAGAAGTTTTGATTTTTGTTGTTAAAGTTTTGTATGGAATTTCAATTTTTTATTTCTTTTTCTTATTTTGTCGTTATGTACCTTTTCTTTTCTTTTTTTAAACTTTCTCTTTAAGTTCTTATATCTTTTACGTAATATATTATTTATATCTTTTACACTTTCTCTTTAAGTTCTTATATCTTTTACGTAATATATTATTTATATCTTTTACGCAATATATTATTTATATGTTCGTCCGTGTTCAACTACTTTAAAGTAAAAATGAATGAAATTATTGATATGACCTGTTGGAAATCTATTGATTAAAGGTGCTTTGATAAAAAATGACCTGAGTAGGTTTATATTTGACTTGTAAACTTGAATTAAAACAATAGAAAAAGGACAAATTTAGACATAATTGGTATTTATACACTTTTATCTAGTTAAGAAGGTGCAAGAACCCGACTTAAAAAATTACAAGATTATATTTATTGGACAAGTTGACATGGATCAATAGCCTTATAAAATTATAGATAGTGCCGTGTCAGTAAATCCGTTAAATTCATAGATTAAAATGGATAGAAAGAATTTTTGAATGTTTGATATAAATTAAATTAAGGAGTATTTTGAACGGTTTTAAATGAATAAAAAAAGAATGCCTAACTGGCCTTGTCATGATTTCGATAGCTTAAAAAGAAGAAATTAACAAAGAATGCAGGAAAACACCAATTAAGAAAATCGAGCCTGGGTCGGGTTGCGGGATGGGTTGCGGATTTGTGGAGCGGAAAATCTTCCTTCCTTATCCTTAACACGTATATACAGTGGCGAAAAGCCTTGTGTGTGCTGAAAACTCACTCTCGTCCACTCACTCAAGACTCTAATAATGGCTCTAACCATTATAATACCCACCGGTGGTGGAGGAGCCACAATCCTCTCCGGCAACTCCATCACACCCGCCTACACGCGCCTCCCCATCCGCGGCCACGTCATCCTCCCCCTCTCCAAACGGACGGCCCTCCAAGTAGTCTCCGCCAAGAAGTTCTCCTCCAGAAGCGGCAGGTTAGACGGCAAGAACCGGAGGACCTCCTCCACCACCACCCGAGACCAAGACTCGGATCGAGATCAAGCCCAGAAACGGGCGGCTGAGATTAAAAGGGCTGGTGATGATGCGAGAAGTGCAGCCGTTGATGATGTTGACGATGGTTATTTCTTGCCGAAGCTGCCCGGAGACGAGCCCGACTTGTGGGAAGGCGAGCAGTGGGACGCTCTCGGCTTCTTCGTCGAGTACATGTGGGCTTTTGGTATTGTTTTTGCGGTACGCGCCTTTTCATTTCTTTATCATTTCTTTTTAATTTTTTATTTATTTCAGTTTTTACTTAGCCATTAGAAATTGGAATAAAAATTACTTTTAAAAAACAGAATTTGGAATAAAAGTTAATTGAATTTACTTTGTAGCTATTAGAGACTTATATATGTGAGTACGTAAAACTATTTCTTGGAAGGCTCTAGTGTGTTTCTTTATTTGAACAGAATAAGCATCTTATTTGTTATCCACAAAAGTTGGAAATTTTCAAGCCAAAGAAGAGGAGTTGGAAGGGATTTGGCCTATCAAGTCCAGTAATTTTAAGAACGCTACTTTATACTTTATACTATACCTAGAGCTCGACTTATTGTTCGTTTGGATTATAGGTTTCAAAAGTAAATTCAAATTTTTATAAGAGAAAACGCCGTAAAAATTTTTTTAACTAGTGCCCCATAACAATCTTTGGGCAGTGATTCATACGGGGGCGAATCCTGAAAGTGAGAAGATAAAATACCAACAACTGATGCTAGAACATTAATAGCCAAGAGCCAGATTGCATCTCAGAGCATCAAAGCTTTGTCAAAATAATGGTAGTCTTTTGATTTAGCTGCAACTGATTGAACTTTTTTAATTAAAACCCAAAAAGATTTACTTTTGCCTTTGCCATTTTTAGATGAAAGTAAAAGCCTACATTGAGTCTTGGGCAGGTCTGAGTACAATCAGACACCAATCTTGGTGCCATTTGAAACATCTATCCTGCTAGGATAAAGTGAAAAACTAGTTGGCTTCCCTTGAGATAAATCTTGATTTGATCACTTTTAGCTTGGTTCTCCATGTTAGTTTGTGAATTTATCCCACGTCGTTAGTTACTAGTTTGTTGTGGTGTTTATACGTGGACGGAGCACCCTCTTCCCTTGAGTTAGCTTTTGGGGATGAGTTCTACTTAAGCCTATCTAATATGGCTTTAGAGTCAAATTTTGCTAGCGATGATGGGTTTGAACCCTAACCCATTTGCATGACACGCTACACGTGAAAGAGGGTGTTATGTAGACTAGGCACGAGTTCTACCCAAGTCCGTTTAACACTCCAATCTTGGCAGATGGCTAGATGCATTGCAAGAATTTCCTGAGACTCTATAGGCTGCTGTCCTTAACGTCTTGTTTAAGAGTACTGTATTTATCATATTAATCATTAGTTAAACTCGTTATTCCCAATTTGACTACTGTAAAGTTGGGCTTAATCCAGCTTTACATGCATAAAACAACATGCAAATATATAAATTTCTTATGAGTTATTGACTATTGTTTGATTTTTCCTTTTTTCTTGAATAATATTGAATTGGTGGCTTGATACGACATAAGTTTTCTTTTGGGTGCCAACCTAGTTCGGATGATTTAACTTTCCCTGATGCTCGTTGCTTCCTCTCTTTGTTAAATTTCTTATGCGTGTTTGGATTCTTCCCTTTAGTTGTGTCTTGAAGATTCTCTTTAAATTTTCATTTTTAAAGGCTGATTTTGATATCATATTCTTCTTTAACAGCTAGTTGCTTGTGGAATTGCTGTTTCGACATACAACGAAGGGGCAACCGATTTCAAGGAAACTCCTGCGTACAAAGAATCAGTCCAATCTCAAGAGCTTTTGGAACAACCAGAGGCATCGAATCCCGATGTCTTCGAATCCAACCCAACCGAAGTGGCTCCTAGTTTGGAATAGTCCACAGAAAAAGGAACAAATGGCTTTCACACTTTGTTGTATTATATAAGCCTAGGAAAGGAAACAATTCATAGAAATGTATTTTTCCCTCAAAAGATGTATTGATACAGAGAGGTTCCTAAATGCAATTGAGCTAAGATGCGAATTAGTCGGAATGGTTTTCGATTTAGCTTCTAGTTTTCTCATAATTTCTGTGATACCAAGGTTTGATATTATGGTGTCACTTCCTATGATATTTGATGTTTCCACTTAGTTTTAAGGTCTGAAGTTTTGTTGTGAGCTTTAAGAGATTATTAGGATTGTTGTTAAGGAGGGTAGATTTTATTCTTTGGCTAAATATTTTCGTAGATTTTTTTTGTAAAAGCCGCTGATCAAACCCGTTGTAGAAAGTTGAGTAGTGTTGAATTACAGTGCAAGAGAAATGCGTACATACCTTGTAGGAACTTTAGTTTTCGGATTTATGTTTGTCTGATCTGTTTTAGTTCAAATGAATTGCAATTTATATACTAATCATACCACTAAGCGCCACTTGATTCGAGTTTACTAATCTCAAAACAATTATTATTTATTTACTTTTTTTTTTTTTTTTTTTTGGAGAATAGAGTGATTTTCGTTTATTTCAATCCAATGGATAAGAGTTTTCTTAGGGGGAAAAAAAAAAAAAAAAGAAAGCCCGAGGAAAGGGGTGGAGAAAAAAAAAGCAAGAAACTACCTTGAATTGCTCAAACATGATTCATAAGGAAATCTTAACAAGTTTCCTCTTTTTCGTTTTAAGTAGTTTTTGGAGAAAATAATTATTTGGTTTGGAAGGAAAAAGAATAACCTATGTGATTTACAATTTTAGGACGGACACTATTTTTTTTTTTCCCCATCTCTTTCTATGTTGTTCTACATTAACTTGGCATGTTGATTGAGGTTTAACTTCCAAGGGTTTGTTGTTAAGAGCTTTTTACAATAGGATATCTCTATTAGCAGTGCAAGTTTATGAACATTATATTTAATCAAAATCTATTTAATATGAAAACTGCATTCAAAACTATTCGATTTAAAAGATAGTCCAACCGAAATACCCGATCGTAGAATTATCTTTTGCTTTATCCCCACCTCAAAAGATAATAGAAACAACCACATTTATTTAACATAATGCATGTATGATAAGATTCAAACCAAAATTATAGTTGTAAAAATTACCTCACTAACATATAATTATCAGTACTTCTTAATACAGTAAAATCACTTAAAAAAAAGCCCTTTAGAGATCCATCCATATTGAACATGCTATGCGAAAACTGGAATCAAAGTATGACTAAGTGAGCAAAAAATTAGTAACCAGAGCAGCTACCATCACCAATACCGCAAAATCACTTCCAGTAGTACTCTTCAAATTGTTGCTTCCACCTTTTTCCAACTCATGTCCCACACTGTTGTTGTTAGATCTTGGCACAGTTTGAAACATTGGAGAAGCTGAAATATCCATCCATTTATTATTAGAATGAAGCAATACATACATACATACATATATATATTTATATAAACACAAATCATAACAAACCGAAATCAGAAAATCATAATTCTACAATTCACCTAACACACTACTACAAAAAATAGATTACACGACGGTTCCTTGGAACCGTCGTGTAAAGTGGATTTTACACGACGGTCCTAAGGAACCGTCGTTTAAAGGCGCACTTTACACGACGGTTCCGGGGGACCGTCGTGTAATCCACCCCTCGAAGGAGGATTACACGACGGTCCCGGGGGACCGTCGTGTAATCCCACCCTCGGGGGGGGACATTACACGACGGTCCCGGGGGACCGTCGTGTAATCCGCCCCTCGAAGGAGGATTACACGACGGTCCCGGGGGACCGTCGTGTAATCCCACCCTCGGGGGGGGACATTACACGACGGTCCCCCGGGACCGTCGTGTAATCCGCCCCTCGAAGGAGGATTACACGACGGTCCCGGGGGACCGTCGTGTAATCCCTCCCTCGGGGGGACATTACACGACGGTCCCGGAGGACCGTCGTGTAATCCGCCCCTCGAAGGAGGATTACACGACGGTCCCGGGAGGGACCGTCGTGTAATCCCACCCTCGGGGGTGACATTACACGACGGTCCCGAGGGACCGTCGTGTAATCCGCCTTTCGAAGGAGGATTACACGACGGTCCCCCGGGACCGTCGTGTAATCCGCCCCTCAAAGGAGGATTACACGACGGTCCCGGGGGACCGTCGTGTAATCCCTCCCTCGGGGGGACATTACACGACGGTCCCGGAGGACCGTCGTGTAATCCGCCCCTCGAAGGAGGATTACACGACGGTCCCGGGAGGGACCGTCGTGTAATCCCACCCTCGGGGGGGACATTACACGACGGTCCCGAGGGACCGTCGTGTAATCCGCCTTTCGAAGGAGGATTACACGACGGTCCCCCGGGACCGTCGTGTAATCCGCCCCTCGAAGGAGGATTACACGACGGTCCCGGGGGACCGTCGTGTAATCCCTCCCTCGGGGGGACATTACATGACGGTCCCGAGGGACCGTCGTGTAATCCGCCTTTTGAAGGAGGATTACACGACGGTTCCGGTGGACCGTCGTGTAATCCCTCCCTCGGGGGGACATTACACGACGGTTCTAAATAGACCGTCGTGTAATCCTCTAAAAATTTTGAAAATTTTCAAATTTAATTTTTCAAAATCCACGCGCCAAAACCTATAACTTAAATACAATTTCCTCCTCGTTTCTCTTCATCTCCGCACGAATTTCTTAAGTTCTCTCTTCATACTCTCTAAATTTCTCAAGTACCCACATCCTTCACCAACCCGTTGCCACCACTCTTTTAGAATCCGGTCAAGCCGCCGTTGCCTCCCTCTTCGTGTGGCCGTGCATATTCTTTTTAAAAGAAAATCAAGGTGACTTCGTATATAAACTAAAACACATTTGCTCTCTTGTATTGTTGTTTTCCATTAAATATCCATTTTTGAACATGAATGTTTTTGTTTTTAATGTTGCTCTTTGTAGATGAATGGTTTGTGATTGGTTTTGGCACTTTACACACATTTTTCAACAAAAATTTTTTGCGCCCACAATATACTCGATGAAATGCTTGAATGAGTTTTTTTTTTTATTTAATCTTAATTATATACATCTTAATTAGTTTGAACTTTATCAATTTGCTAGGGCCCTAACGGATTGGAAGATTATGACCGGAGAAGGGATTAGAAGAAGGAGACGAGACTGTAAAACAAAAATCTCGAACCGTCCTTGTCCTCTCCAAGAGGGAAGTGTTGAATGTGGTTATTTTATTTTAGGTTTTATGAGGGACATAGTGTTGAATGGAATTGATGTACTTGAAAGTAAAGAATTTTTTACTTCTGAGGATTTGAATTTGATTAGGGGAGAATGGGCTAGCCATGTAATGCAATTTATTAATTATGATATGTGAACTTGTAATGTAAAAATTGGTATGTAATTTTACTTTGATAATTGAAGTTACCATATTGGATCGTGTATTGGATAACATACAGGTTAGGTCAGCCGTGAGAAATCACCAAAAAACCATAAATTATTTTTTTTTTAATAAAAGAGACATTACACGACGGTTCGGCCAAGTACCGTCGTGTAATGTCCGCATTACACGACGGTTCGGACAAGACCCGTCGTGTAATGTCCGCATTACACGACGGTTCGGCCAAGTACCGTCGTGTAATGTGGACATTACACGACGGTTCGGACAAGACCCGTCGTGTAATGTCCGCATTACACGACGGTTCGGCCAAGTACCGTCGTGTAATGCGGACATTACACGACGGTTCGACCAAGAACCGTCGTGTAATGTCCGCTTTACACGACGGTATTTGGTCGAACCGTCGTGTAATGTCTCTATATTACTTGTATATACTACGGTGTACCTTGTTTCGACGACGGTTTTTAACCGTCGTGTAACATTGAGATATCACGACAGTTCAATAACCGTCGTGTTATCTTCCACGACACTGGATTACACGACGGTTGGGTAACCGTCGTGTAAACTTTACACGACGGTAAAAAACCGTCGTGTAATCTATCTTTTGTAGTAGTGACAGGATCTATAAAGGAAGCCATATCTTAATAAAGAAAAAGTCAGAGAAGATAAGACTCCTTTTCCTTTTTACTTTAAGCTTCTTTTTTAAGTTCCTTTAAAAAAAAAAAAAAAAAAGTTTTTTTTTGGGGCTAATTGGTTCAACTAGAGGATAATATAGAGGATAGAAGGGACTTATGTTAGCATACCGGCTGCAGTGGAGTTGACAGTTGAGTTGGTGTCTCTTGACCCGAAAGATACTTGAGAGCCAGGTGAAGTAGACCCATTTACCCCTTCCAAAATATAAACAAATAAACAGACAAATGATATTAAACACTATAAGACAGATGATATTCAATATTTATATAGATATATATTTTCTTTTGTGGCGTGATGTTGCGCAAAATTTGAGGATTTACCCGGGGAACAAACGGAGATATCTAGTTGGAGGCTGCAAAGCTGAGGGAGCTGCAGGGCAAGGGAGCTATTGATTGGAAACGCGCTCAAATTGGTGTTGTTTAGCAGCATGCAAAGGCAGTGATGCTGCTGTGTGTAGAGCTGCTTGAGGTTGTCGCAGCACGACTGGGACGGCGATGGCGTGGAGCCCTGCACGAATGCGGCGCAAGGCGCCAACGGTAGCAGCCTCGTGGCGCACTGAGCTATGGTGGGGTTAGGGTCGTCCTGCGAAAGAGTGACGGCCGGCGAGAGAGAGAAGATCACGAGTAGGAGAATGAGCGACGACATTGCGGCAGGTTGAAGAGAAGCAGCCATATGGGGGAAGGATAAGTTGTGATATTACTGAGTTTAGTATGGAAAGGAAATTGTGGGGTTTGGAAATTATGAGTAAAAATAGCTGAATTTGCATGTTTGGGGCGTGAGGTGTTGCATGCGTCCTGTGTGTGATTCTCCATGCAGATTTTGCTTCTCTGTTCATTCCGGTGCATCACTATAATGCTGTATGTTCAGGTTTTAATTTTATTTATTTATTTATTTTTTAAAGATTTTTCTCATCTATACCCTTTGAAGTTTAGGGTCATTTTTACTTTGCTTCATAAATTTTAATAACTCTTA
Source organism: Ficus carica (assembly GCA_009761775.1). Taxonomy (NCBI): domain Eukaryota; kingdom Viridiplantae; phylum Streptophyta; class Magnoliopsida; order Rosales; family Moraceae; genus Ficus; species Ficus carica. Next base: position 12,612,128 of record CM019742.1, on the reverse strand, counting down.
ATTTTTTTTCTTTGAATTTTGAATAAGTCTCACGTAACCTACTTTGTTAAAATTATTTCAATTAAAAACAGAACAAAAAAAAAAGAGGATTGATTATGGTCATGTGGTTTGTTTCCGTTTGTTTTTAACATTAATTATAACAAGAGGAGCTTAGTGAAACTAATTTCTCTCTTTTTCTGTCTTTTTTTAACCAAAAATTTAATGAAAGAGGTAAAGTGAGACTAATAAAAAATTTAGGTGGTAAAGTTAGAGTTTTTAAAGTGCAGAATACAACGTAGGAATGACTGTAAAATTTGTATTCCTAAAAAAAAAAATCTCTAAGTTGATATGGGACGTCATTTTAAACCATCATATATTTAACCTATGTCTGGTTTGGTTCACTCCAACCAAATTTTTCCAAAATTTGATTTGCGTTTTTCTCCAAAACTAAACCAATTTCACTATTTACATTTCCTAATTTCTCTTAAAAACTCAAATTTTAAAAATTTATAACGTTCTTATTTCAAGTCGAAATGAAATGGTTTTTTTTTTTATATAAAAAAAAAAGTAAAGAAAAATGAAAGAAACAAAACAAAATCCATATCACTATATCTTTTTTGGATATATTTATAGTTTTTACGCTTTTTGACTCCAAACAGTTCATTTTTAACCAAATGTATAATTAAAAACATCAACTAAACTCTAATTAAAATATCTCCAAAACTCCAACTCCAGTTTACACACCAAATTGGGGGGCTTAGATCTCGTTTGGGGTGGCTTTTCTAGACGGTGTTTTGACGTTTTAACTTCAAAACTCCCAAATCTACGACTCACTTTCTTTCTTTTCCATTTTCAAAAAATTCAAACTTTAAAAGTTCATAACTTTCTTATTTCAAATCGAAATGAGATGATTTTTATGTTAAAATGCTCACAATAACCAGATGAATAAAACAATGTCCATTTTACATTTTTTACGAACACATTTTAATTTTTTGCACTATTTTCTATATCACAGTTATTTCCAATTCATACTTCAACCAAACGAACATTTTCAAGCAAACGTCTAAAACTCCGTCTCCAAAAGTTCACCAAGGTTCTGTTAATTTTGTACGTATTTTTGTTTTGCTGTGATTTTCCTCTACTAACTTTCAGAACATGATAGCTAGGAGGGTATTCCAGATACTCCAAATTTAAAATGAAAAAGGAAAGAAAAAAAAAAAAAAGGAATCTGGATTTTACAATAAAGAAAAGTTACAAGCTCAAACATATTGTACTGCCATGCATGAAATTTCCAAATAATCAGATTGTATTGTTTTCGTTCATATTTTTTTTCCCTCCCCTCTCAATAACTCTGTAACTAAGAAAAAGAGAGAAACTTTATAGAGGTTTCAGATAAATATAAATTATATCCATGACTGGTCCTCTCGCATTTAATATGGAATCAAATCCAGTGCTTTTCTCGTTTCTTCACTAGTGATTAAGTAATGAATTTCTTTAATACTTATGTATTTTTTTTTTGGATAATTTTAATTTTAGCCTTCAAGAAATAAATATTCTCATTTTGCTTCTTAAAACTTAAAATGTAACAATATATTTGACATCTAAACTAATTATCAGACATTTTGTTGTTTGTCATTTTGACAAAAACGTTAAGAAATAACGAATGAATCACGTGAGGCAATTTTGATGAGTGGGTGGAGGAAATTAGTAAAATGAATGTTTGGTGCCTCATAGGACGTGATAATTGAACCGGATCCATGTTATTCAACTGATTTAAAATTATGGTTTTCATATGTTGGATCAATTCGGTAATATGAATCTAGTTTAATTTACCTGTCCAATCAACTACCAAACTTTTATTTTACTAATTTACCTTCATGTAGTATTATTTCATTCAATTATTTTTAATGGCTTTATCACAGTGGGGCTACTAGTGAATCGTTTGATAAGCTCAGGTACCAATTATGTGACATTTTAAGTTTTGAAGAGTAAAAGTGGGACAACACATATTTTTAAGGGCTAAAATTTAAAATTAATGCTCAATTTTGTGAAATTTGATCCCTAAATAGGAAATTGGGGGAATAATCCCTCTATTGCACATGTTAATTCCTAAATAATATTTTTATCCCACTTAATTACTGATTTAGATTTTTTACTGTTGATAACTTTTTATTTAACATTGTAAGATGATAAAAATCTTGAAGTTACAATAGATATAGTAATATTTCATAGATGTGTTCTTTTTGGGCATTCTTCAAAAAAAAAAAAAAAAAAAAAAAAAAAAAAAAAAAAACATCCACCAAAGTTAGGGGGGAAAAACCAAAAAACAAAAAAGATGGGGGAAGGGAAACGCAATAAGTGGTTACAGGCTTACAACGGTAGGTAGCTAAAGTAGTAGTACCGGTGCAAACCACTTTTTGTACCAAACGTCAGTACATGTTAAATTGGCCGAAAGCACAAAATCAATACCAATTAAATTGTTTAATTAAAAGTGGGGGAGATGAAAATTTTCACTCTCTCAATCAATAAACTTTTTAATGCAATAAATCTGGGTAGCTCATGATAATAATATTTAAGATTGGCCTTAATTCCAGCGATTGTACTCGTTGGATAAATGTAAATTTTTTTTTTTTATATTTGTATAATCATTAGTTGATTTACTTATAATAATATATGATTTTACGTATAACAATGTTATATTTTAAAACTTTTGTTACAAGTGATATATGTCAACATAGAACCTTATATATTAATGAACTAATGTTAGAAAATATTAGTCCTAATATTATTATATGCAGTTAGACTGTTTTGTCGTTGGATTTAGAACTATATATATATATATATATATATTTGAATTAATTAACAAGCATTGGTTTGATTTTATATTTTTACGTGGTAAATTGTAAGGTCTATATAATCATAAGTTGCCATAAAATAATGTATTTAGTAATAAGCAACATTGCTCTAACATAAAATCGTACCAAAACGATATCAATTTCTCTTTATCTAAACATTTTTGACCTCAAAAGAACTAGGCCCCTTTAGAAATTAAGTATCATAAATGTAATTTTTGAACTTCACCCAGTCCACAACAAAAACTGCTTCTTATGAAGTTGAGGATAAGCTTGCTTCCATGCTGTTAATTTCGATGATTTTATTATATGGTGGTTCAACTCTCCAGAATTTTGTTCTTCTACTTTTTATATAGATATGACAGGTTTACCTTATTATAGATTTTTTCGTTAGTCAATTTTGTATGTAAATGTGTACTTCCCATTTGGATTTTGGTTAGAGGGTTTTTATTAAGGCATAATTTGTGTTAGATTATGAATTTGTTATACATTGTTAAGTTATTGGATTGTTGTTTTGAGTTAGATTTTGAAGATAAGTTCTACCTAAATAAATTTAGTTGCATGATGTGCGAAGGAAGGTATTAGATTATGAATTTGTCCCACATCGCAAAGTATATCGAGCTATTTTTTATTGTGGGATAAATAACTGATGATGATGTAAAATAAATACCGACATAATTAAGATATATTACTATGCACCAACTGATTCATATCACCACTATTTATTTAAAAAAAATAAGTTCACAACAAAAACTGAATCTTGTTGAAGACAATGCCTAATTAGTTATAAGATGTAAAAAATAAAAAATAAAAATAAATCATTGATACTCAACGGCCTATATATGATTAAATTAACTACCTATATATAAGATTCATGACAATATTAATTAGGATCTTCACTAATTACATTCTTTTTTTTTCTTTTTTTTTTTTTCCCTTGAAAGTTACATTATCAGCAAAGCAATATATCTCTAACAAAACATTGACTTTAGAGGTTGGATTCAATATTAATTCTTTTTAGATTGTGTGAAAGAGACTGACTACCCGTGCCAAGTAAGATAAACTTGGCACCTAGAACTGGTGAATACCATAATTATAAGAGGTCAATGTGGTCCTCTACAGTAAGGGATAGAAATCAGAAGAAGCTCAAAATTAAGCCTATAATGAACAAGAACAATATAAATACATATATGGCCTTGCTTATTTTCAGTATCAATCTCATAACAAGCTACAAATATCATCATAATCCTCATCATGTCTCCAGTTTCCTGGGTGAAGAAGAAGCTCGGCCGGCGTAAAACCCGCGGCGCTAATTCAGCAGCGCCGCTTTTTCCTCGGACCAGTAGTAGTCTTCTGCAGTATTCTAATTTTGATCCCTTATCTGTCCCTCTGGTACTGTCTCTCTCTCTCTCTCTCTCAAACTCACACTTAAAGAACCAAAAAAAAAAAAAAAAAAGGTTCACCGTTTTCGATATGTTTCATAATAGGTCAATAAGGAAATTCATATAGCAGCAGCTGATCTGCGACGTGCTAATTCTCAAAATACGACTGATATGTTTTCAGAGATTGATGGTACGTTTGTGATACTGATCCTCTGCAACTTACGCTGCAACATAATATCGAGCTACTTCTTATCAGCTTAAGTTTTTTAATTATTATGTTTTTAGAAAACATCAAACAATTTTTCCTAGGCCTAAACGATGTTAAACATTATGGCTTTGATATGCAGATTTGGAGTCCATAGTGCTTCATCTAAGGGAGAACCGGGTTACGCTGATTCGCCGTAAATCGTTCATCAATAGAGGACCTTCAAAGAGATCAGCAACTGTTTTCTACAAAAATCTCTCCCGGAGAGCCTCTAGGATTGCAAGGTTTTCTTCCCTTGGAGTCTATGGTTGCTTGGGCGTTAATGGCATGATATTGCCACAAAAGTAAATATGTTTAAATGTTACTAATTATTTAAGCTTTAATAGTAGGATGATCAAGCCAATAATAATAATAATAATAATAATAAGCCTTGCTCTATATCTAGTATGTGAGTATTTTTACTGCTCGAAAAAAGAGGATCTATGAAAAAAGAGGATCTATGATGTCATTACGTTTGCTGAGCCAGCACCTTAAGGGGAATCTACTGTGCTAGGAAAAAAAAAAGTATGTGGGTGTTTTTAGTTACAAAGTATTATGTGGGTTTTAAATAGAACTATAATATAATTCTCCTCCCTCAAAAGACTTTGTAGATGTGATATATTTGTAATGTTTAAGGTGTATCTTGGTTGGTTTGATGTTATATATGCTTTGATAGTGATGTGTATTATTGCCTGGAAAATAGAAAAGCCGGCACTAAGTTATATTTGTTTAGACTGTATTATATGTTTGTGTATGGATTGGAATTGAATTTGTTTTGTAAAAATGTTTCTGCCTAGATTTCCCTTTTATCATTGGTTCCAGAAGCATATGTATGTTTCACCATTTGATCACTATAATTTGATATGCTCGATATATAATATGGAGCGACGCTTGACATATGTTTTAGTGAACGCGTTTATTTAATTTAACATCGAATATACAAACTAAAAGGTAGAATTTTAAAGGGACTATTTGAGAATTTTTAATTTTAATGTGGACAAAGTAAAAAAATCATAAAATTTTTGTCCTAAAATTATTTTAGTAGGGATATTTGAGGGTTTTTAATTTTTAGTGAAGACAAAATAAAAAAATTATAGAATTTTTGAAATTAAAATGAAAGAAAAAAATTTCAATAGGAGATGTTGCCCCACTCGCCCTTAACAAGTTTGCTAATGTATATAGCAGGAAAATAATGACATATATACAAAGTTAAAAAAAAAAAAAAAAAACTCAAAATAGTTTTGAGCTTTTATTTAATTACTAAATGCTGAATTTATCAAAATTCCAAAAAAATAAAATAAAAATTAAAGTTGTACAAAAAACAAATGAACCTAATACAGACATGATTAAAAAAGAAAAATTTTCATACCTTATTTATGACTAGGTCAAATTACGTTTTACCAAAAGTGTTTCTTTTATTTTGACAAGTCTCACGTGGGCAGGGTGTAAGGACTTTAAGTGACATATGAGTATCACAAGTTCTTTTTCAGTTATTTATTTACGTGGAAGTTGTAATTTAATGGAGTTTATTTACGGATTCACTTGATTCCTTCTCCTAAAAGCCTTTGTGGTTGATTTGTTCTATAAAAAATTCGTGTTTATTTCTTGCTTATGTATACAAAAAAAAAAAAAAAAAAAGGGTAGTAACAGAGGATATCCCTTCCTCCTCATGACCAATGCAGTTCACTTCTGTCAGTGTGAGTTTAAGAACTTCTGCATATTGAATATGTCATAATTACTAATAAATTTGAAATGGTACATATACATTAGGAATTATGCTATTAAAAAAAGTATATATATATAAGGAATCAACATTCTTTGAAAAGGTATAAAATCAAAAATTACATAAACATAAAAAAAAAGATATATTTAAATACCTTACCAAGAATTCCTCAAAGTAATTTATTATTTATCAAGAGCAAGTACTGATCGGTTGAATAACTAAAAAATAAGGAGACATAAGTCATATAACATGCATAATTCAACGACTAACCACGCCAATTATCCAAACAATTTAGGGAAGAAAAAAATAAATAGTATTTTACAGCAAATAACTAAAATAAATAACAGATTTTAAAAATATTTTGACTAAATATTTCTTTTTTGTAATTTCTTTTTATTAATAAATAACATATTGGGATGGATAAAGGACGAGGGTACTAACAGAGTGCCGATCTAATTGGGATGTCTTGGTGTACCTAATATCTGTCACTATCATTTGCACATAATATATTTATACATATATATTTGACTAAATAGCATTAAAATAACAAATTTATTAAGTAAATTATTTATTAACCTTAATAAATTGATTATTAACCCTAATATATATTAGTTACTGTTATTTACTTAATATTTTGAAATCATACCATTTACATATTTTTATTTCATAAAAATGTTATTTACTACGATTTTCCCACACGAGCCCAAACTTAAAGGTAGAAACAGTTGTGGTAAAAAAAAGAATACACTTCCTCACCACTGAAATGAGTTCACTTCCCTTGGTGTGAGTTCAAGTACTTCGGATCTGAAAATTAAATGGATCATAATAACTAAAAAAGAAGGGGTTAATTTCCCATTGTGGGGCTCAAATCCTCTGCTTTAATAATTGATCTGTTCCATTATGCGTTCCATCTCGCAAATCAGATTTCGACACGTCGTAAAGAATTTTAATGCTCATTAAAATACTTAAAGGAGAATGGCTTCATCTCTAACTACAAATACAAGCAAATTTTATTTTTTTTTGGAATTAGTGCTAGCACTATTTTTTTTTTCTTGCAAGTTTTTTTTTTTTTTTTTGGCTAAAGTATCTTGCAATCAAATTATATAATTAAAATATTAGACCATGAATCATGAATAGAAAATCTAAGTTTTGAGAATATCACAAATTTCTGAGGCATCTCAATTGATCATGGGAGAAATATTGTATGGCCACAAAAATTTATGGTTTTTTTTTTTTTTTTATAAATTTTTTTTTTCTGGTTTTCTAGACTATTAAATAAGAAATTGAAATCTGATGTCCCCAAAAGATTGTCTTAAATGTTGTCTCGATATTCAAAATTTGTCACATCATCTTAACTTAAAATCTTGAAACTAATAAATGTGATTTTCAACGTAAAACATAAGATGATGTGACAAATCTTATATTAGTGTGCCAACAAAATAAACTAGCTGACAGTAGGTTTCAATTCAAGAATAAGAACACAAATAAAAAAAATACAAAACATCCTTATTAATTGTCATGTAGATGATTCCACATTGACGTTGAGAGAACTAGGAGAAATGGAAACCACATGTACACAACGATGGGGCTGGGGACACCCTCTAGAGCCCTCCTTCCGGATCGGGTTCAAATAGGATCGAAAACGACCATCCAACCCGCCGAGATCAAACGGCGATCTATAAATCTTGTGTTTGGGGTCCGCCATTTGAATGCCTCTTACCTTCTTGTTAAAAGAGAGGGCAAAAATTTTTCTAGGCATATTCTCCTGTACTGTTTGAGAAAAAAGACATTTGGGAAAAGCTTAACCAGAGAAAGGGCCAAGATGCCTTTCTTTTTTCTGCATAGGCACATCTAGAATATGTGCTCTCCTTTGCTGCATGTGAGATAAATAGTACAAGACAAAACAAAGAAGTCAAGAATAATATTATGCTAAAATATATATATGTGTGTAAACGTCATTTCCTAACTATACACCTAGTTTAAAGTATGCGCTATGCACATGGTCGGATGTATTTGAGAAAATTTATCGAATAGAAGAAAATTAAAATAATAAGTAGTTTAATAAGACATATGTAATAATTAAAAAATTAAGGGAAAATGAACATAAAAAAGACCCAAATTTTTTTTTTTTGACTAGAACGAAAACAGAAGACCAATACGGAGAAATGACCAAAATGAAAAAAAAATAAAAAGACCAAAAAAATAAAAAAAAATCAACAGAGGACTTGAAAATAAAAAAGAAAAGAAGACATGAAAAAAGATAAAAATAAAATAAAAGGACTAAAATGAAAAAAATTATACCAATACGAAAAAAAGACTCAAACGAAAAAAAAAGGCCGAGAAAAAAATACGAAGGACAAATAAAAATGTTTTTGTTCACAACAGTGGACAAAGGGGAAAGTGCACTCCTTTCAATATACATATAGATTAAAGAGAAATGAAAACACTCGCAGATACCGAACCCCTCCTCTCTCACCCGCACCAGCTGGATTTTTTTTTTGGTCATTGCATGGAAACGGAGAATCAGATTCCAAAATATGAACAGTTAGATATAGAAGAATCACAAACCAGTCATCAAGATGCTCCAACTTCTTCATTTTCAAATCGCATTCCCATCATTGCCTTTCAATTATCATCGACTTTTCTCGCTGTCCATTCGGCCATTTTTGGATTCTCAAGCAACTATCTTTCTCTGATCAGCTTTTTCTTTCTCTATCTCAAATTCATGACAGTGAAGGCCATTTTTGGATTCTCAAGCAACTATCTATCTCTGATCAGCTTTTTCTTTCTCTATCTCAAATTCATGACAGTGAAGGCAAGTAATTCTCAAACAAAAACATCTAATTGCCACAATAAATAACTTTTTTTTTTTTTTTTAACAACTTTTAATACCGTTTTCAAAGGCGTATTTACGATCAAATTATCGCAGTTTTGTTGCATGGTAATGAGGATCAACATAGACTGCAACGGGTGTTACAGAAAAGTAAAGAAAGCACTTCTGGAATTGCATGGTAAGCTAATTCATCAACATGACTTTTTATCATAACAATTATCATTTCTTCTTCTGATTCTGATCTCTCTCTCTATATATGCGTGTGTGTGTGTGTGTATATATATATATATATGTATGTATGTGTGTAGAGTTGGAGACCCATTTGATCGAAAAGAAGCAGAGCAGGGTTAGTGTACGCGGCAGATTCAGCCCGCAAGATGTAGCGATCAAGATAAGGAACAAGACGAATCGCAGAGTTGAGATATTGGACATCCAGGAGTATTTCATGACCGCTGAAAACGACGTCGTCGAGAACCAGCACCACGACGGGAACCCTTCCTTAAGTACTTGGAATCTTGTGTCGGCGCACAACCAGATTGAAACAAGTGCTATTGTGTAAAAAAATGAGGCGTACGTACACTTGTTATTCTTGCATTGTGATCTTGTTAAGGGCTAATTGTGTTCTGTTACAACTACAAATTATTTTCATCGTGTCCTTTTTCTTTTTCATTGATTGAAAATTATACGAGTTCCGTTGATTCATTTGGCAAACGTACGATCGAAGTTAGAGTACTACTCGAGAAAATGATTTATACGTAAATGTCACTAAAAATATAAAAGGCTTTTAGTCACAACAAACTTGATTTGTAACATACAATTTCATTCCCGCCGGCAATGACCGTGGTGGTCGGAGATCAGAGACGATCAGCAACAACAGCAAGTGGTGGAAAGTAAGGAGCGAGAAAGGAGAAAGATAGAAGATGTCAAAACCTAGAGTGAGGGAGAATCGTTACTAAGAAATCGAACTTTTCATTAATTAAAAAGTGATAATTTATTTTAAGCATCCATCTCATATATGCTCAACGAACTTTAAGGCCATTCTCACTTTTATTTCTTGATTTTGATTGTGCAAGATTTAATCATTGGAATCGATATAAGTTAAAAAAAAAATCCAATCTAGGGATTTGGTGAAGGCCTTCGGCCACCAAACCCTCCTTATATTTATCGAGTGAGTTGAATTTCACCTTGGGCACTTCTTGCTCACAAAATTATAATGATCCTTGATTGGAACAATTATCCAACTCTAGTTTCTTATCAAAGCATATAAACAGCATCCATAGCGGTCGTCCAGTAGGGACCAATAGGTTCATGTTTCACACAAGTTGGTTCAACGGGTCCGGGTGATATAGGTACAGAGTGTTTGCGGACATGAAGAATTTCGGGTTTGAAAAAAATAAGTTCATATTGACTATGTAGGTAATTGTAGAACCAACCAAAAAAAAAAAAAGGTAGGCAATTGTTGAATAAATTTAAAAGTAGGCATCAAAAATTAATATTCAAATTGTATAAAGATGTTTTAGGGAGAAAAAAAATGTTATTAAATGTAGTCAAATTGTGGAATAAATTTTAAAAAGTCACTTTATCAATAGTGTGGATTTTTAACCGAATTGTTTAAAATAGTAATCAAATTGTAGAATAAACTTAAAAGAAAAAAAAACATTACTTTATTTTAATCAATAATGTGTGACTTTAACCGGTTAGATGTGCATAATTGTAAGGGTTAATTTAAAAAATAATACATCTGAGAAAAATATTATTAATTTTAGCATATTTTTTTGAACTTTCCTATATAATACTGTCATGTCAAAAGATTCCTTTAAAATGGGCTCTACTGATTAATGGTGGGTCTTCATTACCTAAAATACTCTTTCTTTTTTACACCCTTAGAACCATAGATGGATCCCGTGAACCCTAAAATAATGATTCAAAATTTTCAAATAGGAGAGAGAGTGCGAGAGAGGAAGCAAACAAAAGGGGAGACATTGCAGAGATTCTCCATTGTATCCGAGAAATCTGAAACTCCAAGTATGTGCCAAATGAATCGCTTCTCCGCTGGCACTTCTCTATTGGCCGTTTCTCCTAGTAACCTCTATTGGGATATGTACCCATAAATAAATTAGATGTATTATTTTACTAATTTAATTTGAGAAAATTTTTTTAATATTATTTTTAAATGTATGTTTAGATGTTTTATAAATATTGAAAGCCTTAGTTTATTTAAATGTGACTTTAAATATTATATATATAAGTGTTATATACAAAATGATAATATTTAAAGTAAAATAATTTAAATATGTCCGTAATTAAAAATTAAAGTTGGGATCTTTAATTTATAATTACTAGTGTGGTTTATAACATTATGAATGAAACAATCTTATCCGGATTGTTAATAATGAGATTATTAGAATGAATGTGCTTTATATAATTTGATTATTTAGGATTGGAATACGATTAATTATGAATATCTAATAATTTCCGTTGTCATAAAGAGCATTCAAAATTAATTAATGATGGTCGTATATGAATTGAACTTAATTCTGAGTAATTAATAGATTTCTATTTATTGTATTGTATATTTGACATACCGGGTAATGACACAAATGAATAGTGTCAAATTCTTGATATATTGGAAATATAATATAGTAAATAGCAGGGAATATTAATATACAAGATGAAATCCATTCTTTCGTAAAGAAGTCAGATGGACGTTTCCTATAAATATTGACTTGGGACTTGAATAATAAGAGCGCTCAATTTATGATTAGATCATAAATATATTATTATTTAGAGAATCAATGGTACTTAAGGAGAAATATATAATTAAAGAGGTTAATGAAATATACCTAGCTTTAATTATGAACCGTTTATGTACGTTTATGTAAATTTAATTTATAGGTAGTGACTATATCAATGAACAATTCAAATCCTTTGAATATAATTAATTTTATAATTTTAAGTGTGTAATTCTAAATTTTTAGTGGAGTAATTTTGGAATTAATAATTTTGATATTTTAATGAAGGTGTTAATTAATTGTCAAAATTATTGGAGCTTAAAATCACAATGTCCATAGTTCCTCTCAACGGCTTCATTGAATCATGTAAATATTATTTTATGTTAGGTTAAATTTATTAATTTAGAATTGAGAATTTTATATTAATATTCACACAATAAGTTCCCATTTTTTAATTATTGATCTTAGTTTTTAATATTGAGAAATTTTAAAATTCATGATAGAAGGCTTGAGTAATCTATCTTGCTCTATAAATATGATTTATATAAAGGCAGAAGATAACTTTTGATTCAAGATTTTTGGTTGGTAGACTTTTAGGCAATAAGAAACACAAAGAGAGAAGAGTTCTCATTTACATTATTTGTTTTTTCTCATATGTTGAGAGCTGAAACAAAGACACCAAAAGTGAGTGAGTGAATTAATCCCTCAATAGGAACGCCCATCCATTCGTTCAATTAAGCGACGAATGTAAGGTATGGAAGAACGTGGTCTTGAAAGATAGGATTATTCGTGGGTTCGAAAGTTTATTTTGATAGAGTCGACCTAATCGGACGACGGTATAATTCTCACTCTATACCTCTTTTATATATTAAATTAATATAGCTATAGAACGACGATGAAAGTTTGAGAAATTTTTGTTATTCACGGTCTCACGCTTCCGCTTGTTTTTCTTCAATATCGGTTTTCAAAACCAGCAATTAGTATCAGAACCAGCTTATAGCCTATATTAATTTAATATAATGATTATATAATAATCAATATCTCACCTTTACGTAAATTAATATGGGTACGCACTATTCATATGATGTATGTTCTATTTTATTTTGATTTATATGATTCATGTGATGAATGTATGAATAACGGATTTGGTCGTTAATTATAAAGTTCTTTTGGATAAATTTAATATTTTTGTTGGATTGTAATTGCTAGAGGGGTGGTCTATCATCACCGTATTTTCCCTACTAGCTCTTTTTTGCTTTCATAGAATTTTTGTACGCCGGAAACGGTATAGGAATTTATTATGTAATTTGATGGACAATCGAGAACATGAAGATTCAACGATGCAAAGGATGAAGACAATCAATAAATTTTTATTTTCTATTTTTTGGAATTTTTCTGAGTAAAATTTTGAAAAAAAAAATTGATGTATGGAATTCTCCTGAAACATCGAAGGACACGAAAAAGCCATAAGTGGCCGGAAATGGCCATAGCCAGCCCATGGGCATCAGATTTTCCCCTGCCACCCTAGTGGGCGGTAGATGGGATAGTCTTGTTGCTGGCATGTTTTCGTGCTTCTAGAAACGAGATCCGAAAAGTTTGAAAATTTTTAAAAATTAGATTTTTAAATATTTCAACTTTCAAAATTGAAAGTTACCCAATAATTATCCTTAATTGAATGATATTTAAATTTTGGAAATTAGATGATTATGAAAAATGTAAATAAGATTTGATTATCATGATTTAAATTTGAATGATTCAGCTATAATTTAAATTTTGGAAATTTAAATTATGGAAAATCAAATTCATTTTTGATTTGTATCTTTAAAATTTAAATACTTTCCCGAAAATTAAGTTTGGGAAGCTTAATAAATTTTGAATTCCGAAAAATGAGAAAGGTTATTAATTTAGAATTAATTATCTTTATTTTTGAAATTAGAATTTTAATGAGATTATAATTCGGGAAATTTTGAAAATAATATTTGTAGGAACTCAAGAAGATTAGTTTTGATTTTTTTTTTTTTGAGTTGTAATTATTTAAGGGACCCAGCAAATTTTGTTTCAGTATTTTGATTGCATATTATATTCATTTTGTCGATAATATTTCTTATATGTTCATGCATATAACATGCCATATAGGATAGAAAAATGCCTACTCATGTCATATAGTATGACATGCATTCATGCACATTCATTTATTTTTTCTAAAGTTGTTTAGTATTGTTTACATAATGTTGCACTAATTTTAATTTAATCTAATTTTAATTTAATGAAATTATATTAAAAGATTATCAATTTGATTTGCATAATGTGTGGGATATGTGAGGTTAAATATTTAATTGTTAGATATTAGATCTTTACATGATAATTTCTAAGTTAGTAATTTTAAAAAGTTTAAAATTATGGAAACTCATAATATTTTAATAAGAATCAAATTGTTTAATTTTATTAATATTTAATAAAACATGAGATGTTTTATAAATATAATACATGCATTGTAAAATAATGAGTGGGAGCGGGTTATATGACAATATGACCCATTGGTCTTCATCATTGGTACAATACTGTGAGATTTAAATGGGACCTCGAGACGCTTTGATTCTGTCCCCCTATTGGTAGTGTTCATTTGGGTCAATACCAAGGTTGACCTCCTTTGCGATAGGATTTATGGATGCATTTCTAATTTGACATACCCTACGGCGGTACTTTAGAGCTAAGTCTTTGGAATCTAAAACGATGGGTTACACTCATAAAAATGTAATTAAAGATGTAACCTAAAACGATGGGTCATTAATAAATGTTGAAAATATAAGATATTTAGATTAACATTTATTAATGGAGAGGGTCTCCATTCAATTAGCAAAATATATAACCTATCCTATAGCGGCATATTATTTTGTGGTGATTGGATTTCTGAAAGCAAAGTAGTGAACATGTTTTATGTATTTTTCATGTGCATCATGCATTATATTTACTACGATTTGAAATTATTACTAAATGATATTTATGCATGTATAATGAATAATTTTATTTACTTTATACAATATACCTAATCCTATATTTGCAATTGTTACTATTAAACGATTAACCAGTGATAACTTTGTCAAAAATAAAAGTATATCGATGAACTAAAAGGAAGAAACAACAAAGTAAATATGATTTATTTGTTGTGTAAACATGATTTAGTTGAGATTGATTTCTCATCCTGAATAGTTGATTCAGGAGTATCTAATCATGTTTAGTTCTTCAAGAAAGCTTGCCTATGAAGTTTACAATGAGAGTAGAAAATCATTCCAAGGTCTTAGTAACAGTAGTGGGAGTAGTAAGACTACATTTGAGAATAAAAATTCATTGTTTTGAATAATGATTATTTTATTCCAGACTTCAATAGAAATTTGATTTCTATTAGTGAACAATTATTTAAAGTTTCTCATATAATAATGGTTATTGTTTTTAGAAATAGTTTAAACATTTGTTCTAGATATATGGTTGATGGAATTTATTATATTATATTTATATCTAATACACTACTAGTTATTGAATTGTCCAAAGTTGCTAAACCAATTTCTAGATAGCAAAAGATTTCTCATAAAGATGACACAAATTTGAACCAAAATAGGATTGAAAGACAAGTAAAGGATGGTCTTTTAAGAGAATTAAAAGTTGGTTCTTTATCCGTCTGTGAATCCTATCTAGAAGGTAAAATGACTAGGAGGCCATTTTTGGCCTAAAGCGAAGGAGCTAAAGCACTTATTGAATTATTATATTCTGATGTGAGGACCTATGAGTTCACAAGGCAAGAGGTTGTTGCGAATATTTCGTCACTTATATGGATGATTATTCTAGATATGGATATGCATAATTGGTGCAAAGGAAATCTAAAACTTTTGGAAAGTTTAAAGAATTCCATGCCGAATTAAAAAAAATATTTAGGTAAGTCAACTAAGACTCTTCGATGTGATCGAGGAGGTAAATACTTGGATTTAAATTTCAGGGATCACTTAGTGAATAAAGAATCCTACCGCAGCTCATTACCTGGTACACCGCAACAAAATGGTGTTGCAGAATGGAGAAATCAGACTATACTTGACATGATGAGATCAATGTAAAGTTACTCATCATTACCTACATCATTTTAAGGATATGAAATATGAAGCATGTTATAATGTATGCATATTCATATGATATATTAATGGGACAATAGGATGCCTATATATAGCCTCAAGATAACACAGTATTTGTATCGACAAATGCTATATTTCTTGAGAACAAATATATGATCGACTATAAATCCAAAGGCAAAAATAGTTCAATGAGAGTTGCTTACCGATGAGCTCAGTCTTCCACCAACAAATGTTGTTATAAGACAAAGTGTAAAGACCACTTCTTAAGATAAGAGTCATATACCACTTTGTTATATTGGGAGGGTAATTAGATTACTTATCTGCTACTGCAATGAGGGTGAAGCAATGGTTGCTATCATTGATAGTGATATTGATGAGTCATTGACTTACAAGTCGTAAGTGGAAGACATTGAAAATGAGAAATGGCAAGAGGCAGTGAAACTGGAGATAGAGTAATATACCCCAACTCAGTCTAGGATATCATGTAGATCTGCCTGAAAGGATAAAACCGATTAGGTGCAAATGGTTCTTCAAGAGAAAGATTGGAGTGAACAGAAAAGTGGAGATTTTCCAGATAAGGCTTGTGGCAAAGGGTTTTATCCAAAAAGAATAGTAGACTATGAGAATACGCTTCTACATTTAGGTACACTTCAGTCCATTATGATACATTTATCTATTGTATCTCATTATGAGAATGAGATATGACAACTAGATATCAAGAGGGCATTTTTGAATGACCATCTTGAAGAAAACACCTATATAGTGCAATGATAGTTGAAGGCCAAAAGCAAAAAGTTTACAAATTGTAAAGGTCTATTTATGGACTTAAGTAGGGTTATAGATCATGGAACATTAGATTTGATAAGGCTATTAGGTCTTATGGATTTGATCAAAATCTTGATGAACCATGTATCTGCAAGTACATTAAGATGAAAAGGTGGTCTTTTTAATTCTTTATATTGATGATATTCTTTTTATTAGGAATGATGTAGAATTTTTATCATCAAAAGCAAAAAAAAAAAAAAAAAAAAAAAAAGGTTAGCTAGCCAATTCCAAATGAGATTTGGGAAAGGCAAGCTATGTTAGCACTGTTTTAGGTATCATGTATTGACAAAGCGTTCAGATATAGGATGCAGCCAAGAGAGGTAATTTACCATCTCAACATGGAGTTCATCTTTCTAGGAGTAGTATCCATAGACAGCTCAAGAGAAAGAAGAAATGAAACAAATTCCTTATGCGCCTGCAGTTAGGAGTCTAAGATATGCTATGCTTGCACTAGACTAGATATTTATTATGTAGTAGGAGTAGTTACTCATTATCATTCAAATGAGGGATTGCAATACTGGATTGCGATCAATATCATTATCAACTATCTAAGGAGAATAATAATCTATATGCTAGTGTATTGTGGGGAGGATTTGATCCATGTTGGATATACTAACTCTGATAGAGACTATTGAGTCTACATCTGGTTCAATGTTTAGTCTTGGTGGAAGAGCCGTAGTATGGAGGAGCATCAAGCAATCTTGCTTTGCTAATTTAAACAGGCTGAATATGTAGCCGCTTATAATGCAGTTAAGGGATTAGTCTGGCTTTGCAAGTTCCTGAAAAATCTGGAAGTCGTTCCAGATGTGGATAAGCCAATTAAGCTCTACTGTATTGATAGTGCAGCGGTGGCTCATTTCAAAGAACAAATAAACTATTAGAGATGAAAGCATATAGAGAGAAAGTATCATCTGATCACATTAATTGCGAGTAGAGGCGATGTATCGGACATTACCTACTAAGAGCTTTGAGGGACACCTTGAAGGACTAGAATTTGTGATATGTCTCATTTGCTTTAGGGCAAGTGGAAGATTGTCGGGATTGTTGCCCATACAACATATGATGCTAAAACTTTGTTGTGATTTATATAAATAAATGTATTATTTCATTATAGTTCTATATACATGTATGTTTGATGCTTAATAAATATCATTAAAATTTCATAATTGTTTATGTGATTTTAAATAGTGTATATAAGAGTTATATACTATAAGATAATATTTAAGGATGATAATTAAAATAGTTTGTGATAAATAATCAATTATTTGATTGATTAATCAATTAAAGTATGCAATCTTTAATTGAATATCACTAGTGCATGTCATTACCATTAAGAATGAAACGGTCTTATCTGAACCATTAATGTAGCGAGATATGTAATGAGTACACTGTGCATAATGTGATTATGTAGGACAGGAAACGTGACGTGATATGCATTACTGATAATTTCGTTAAATATAGCATATTCTAATCACGTTAACTGATAGTCATATATAGATGATCTTAATCCGGAGTTATTAGCATACTTCTATTTATAGAATCATGTCTTTTAATTTACTCGATACAGATTTGAGTATCAAATCTTATTCCTTGTATTTTGGAGACATGATGAAGTAAGCAGCCGGGAATGTTAATATTACAAGATGGAATCCATTCCGTCTTATTTAAGAAGCATATAAGTAATTCCCTTGCTTGTTGATTCAGTGCTTAAATGATATGAGCGCTCAATTCATGATTAACTTTATGAATTTATCATTATTTAGAGAATCAATGGTACTCAAGGATAAAAATGTAATTAGAGAGGTTAACGGATTTTACCTAACTTTAATTATGAATTATTTATGGAGGATCGATCTATATGTAATGGCTATATCAAATGAATGGCTCCATTCTTTGAGTAATTTTACATCTATAATTTCAAGAGTGCGGTTCCAAGTTTTTAGTGGAATAACTCTGAGATTAATAAAGTTGATAAATCAATCAAAGAGTTTAATTAGTTATCAAATTTATTGGAACTTGAATTATAGGTCCATTGTTCCTCACACCGCCTTCGTTAGCAATTGAACAAGTAAATTTGATGGATGAATGTATTGAATTACCAATGTTTGGTATTTAGTAATTTATGTAATGACCAGAAGTCATTTCTATATTGACTTCATATAGATAGGTTGAGTTACCCCTTGTTTGGCATATTGTAATTTTTATAGTGATCGCTGGTCATTTCTATATTGACTAATTATATAAATATGTAATCTTTGGCGTCGTTAATTGGAAGCTAGAATAATGTACAGAGTGATTTGGCGATTGTGGAATCCTGGGTTAACATTGAATTTTGATGTAATTAAGAAAACATTCACGCACTTGGACAATCTAGCCTTTAAGTTATTATAGGCTAACTATTAGGAATAATGTTGATTGTTATACATCCACTTATTTTGATGTATATTGTCATTGTTCAAACATGTATGGGCAATGAGATATTGTTATATAAGTTTTTTTTTTTTTTTTTTTTTTTAACTGAATGGCCATGATAAGAATTACCAGCAGTTATCATTAAAATACTACTTTTAAGACCAATTTCTAACAACAATACCAATCAAGAAATAATGCAAAAGAACAAAAAATACAACATCATTAAAAATAATTATCATTTAATATCATATATGTTACAAAAAGAATAATGCGAGAAAATAAGTATTTAAATTGATGGTCATGATAAGATTTACTAATGGGTCATTATAAAAATGACCCATGCTAAACCAATTTATTACAACAATGACAATTAGGAAATATTGCGACAAGAAAAAATAAATCTAATTTTGTTTGTAATAGTCATCATATAATACCATATATGTTACAAAAAGAATATTGTGAGAAAAAAGTACTTAACTTGATGGTCATAATAAGAATTACTAATGGGTCATTACAAAAATGACCCCCGCTAAACCAATTTATTACAACAACTCCAACATGAGGTGCTTTAATTGGATGGATGATAGGTTCATAGGTTAAATAAAGAATATTTTGTGTAGTACTTGGAGCAGTAATTGTACAAATTTATTTGACGACAATTACACAACCATAACATGAAGACGAGTTAATTGATCCATCTGAAATTCTATGTAGGTACAGTTATTTTCTCGAATACCACAATCCAAGTCTGAACAAAGATGTTAGTCAGTGAGAATCAAACTGATCAGCTAGCTGATGCTATAACTAAACAGAAAGTAAACATTGTAATAATTATGAGTAATATTAAGAATTACTCTAAGTCATTATAGAAATTACTTTACATGTGATTAAACCGTCATCATATATCGTCAATGATAGTCATATAGTATATTATAATTAATAGTGATTACTCAAAATCATTATAATATTGACTAACGAGGTCATTTCAATGTTGACCTGATAGTAATTATTATGTTTACTATTGTTGCAGTTACAAATTACTGTGATAAACATTCTTGCAGTAACGAAGGTAAAACACTATATTATAATCCACAAAATCTCAAATTGACAACAGATATTGTGGCTTCGCTTGCCTAATAAGCTCAACCCAGTTATTTTCATATAAAAATACATGATTAAAACAATAACTTTTTTAAAATGATCGATCACACAAATATAAAAACAAAACCTTTATCATGCTTAGTTTATCAGTAGACAAAGTGAGAAAAAAAAGGGACCATGAGAGACAATAACATATCTCTAGCAAAAACAACCATTTAATCCGGAAAAAAAAAAAGAAAAAAAGAAAAAATCAACATAACCAAGGTTTTTTTCTCAGATCTAGTGTAGGTGGAGCTTATCTAAAAGCTTCTTCAAATGTTTTTGGTTGAAGGAATGCCAGAGGGATGAGCATGAAGAGAGAAAATGAAGAGAGAGAGAAAGAGAGAATGGGCGGGATTATGAGGAGGAAAAAGAAAGGATTTGTCTTCGTATAGACTGATTAAAGAGGGCATTTTCGACATTTTAGCGTTACCCTCAAAAGCTTGATCTGACATGGTGAAGTTAGATGTGAAAGTTTGAAAAAGTGGTGCTAAAACTAAAATTATTTTTCTCAGAAGTGCCATTTTTGATTAACCCTAGTTGTAATATAATTTGTGTTCATTAACAAAATTATCACTGTATATTACTACGGTACATGAGCCTTGATAACTTTATAAAATAGAGTTATTTTGCCACTTTTTACATTTAATTTTGTTTAGTTCTTGAGCATTCTTAATTTATGTTAAGTTTAGTTAGTTTAATTTAGCTTGTTTTTAATTTGGGTTAGTTTATTTCTATTTCTTTTGTTTTTGTGCAATTATATTTTTATTTTATTTAGTTAATAGATTAATTTTCATAGGTTGTCTTTTAATTTGATTATTAGTTTTCTCAATTTTGTTCCTAGATTAGGTAAAAATGGTGAAAAATGGGTATTTGGAATCAATTGGAGCAAAAATGGGGTAATAGAAAGTTCAAAATTCGAAATTTGGCTCAGAAATAGCTCAAACCCAAGCGCAGATCAAGAGGAGGAGCACACTCACGATTAGCGGTCGTTGGATCAACCGCTAGAGAGCTAAGATCGCGCACGTGGGATCGAACGCTAAAAAAGCACGTCCGGTAAAAGCTTAATCAGCACACTTCAGCATCCCAAGATCCGTTGCAGGCGTGGACACTAAAATTCCCGTGAGCTCGCTCCCTGGCCTAGCCATTCCTCACCACGTGTCTGTGGGCCTCACCGCGCCAAATTGCCCTTCAACACGCGTCCAGCTGAGTAGGAGAAAATTAAAAGAATGTGGAATTTGTTTTACAGTTGGCGCGCACGTGAAGAAAAGAGAAGAAAAGGGAAAAGAATGAGGAATGAGGCTGCGAGGGTTTCAAGGAAGCGGCTGGGAGTCTTTTTGGCGAGGAGGAAGCATAGAGCTAAAGGCAAGCAGCCGTGGAAAAAAAAAAAAGTGAAAGAAAATAGTTTTAAAGATTTGAGTGCTGAGATTTAATCTCCAATTGCATATCTTAGGGCCTGTTTGGCGGATTCGTTTCACTTAAGTGAAACTGTACTTTTTTTATCTTTTTCTGAAAAAGTTTTTTGTCTTTTGTCTTTTCTGAAAAGTTAACAAAAATTACTATTGAAACTAAAATATTTCAACTCAAACTTACACACCAAACACCCCCTTAGTGTTTGAAAGTTTCGAAAAATTGAAGAAGAGCTTGATGAGGAGGAGAACTCTACAATTTTTGTTTATTTCTCAACCTTAATCTCTTTATTTTTCAATTTAAATTTGTTCATATTATGGATATGTGGTGTTGGATTTTGATTCTCATTTGCACTTTAATTTTTTAAAATGTTCTAATTTAATTTCTCGGGTTGCAATGCAGCTCATTTTTGGATTTTTGACCCATTTTGCTCTCTTGATGGTTGTGATCAATTGTAATTGCTTATTATATTATGCTTTTATTACTTGCAATGATTTGGCCACTCATTAGGAGATTTTGTTGGGTTTAAATGAAATTGGAAAATGGATTTTGAATCTAGATCAGTAATGGAATAACATGTGCAATAGGAATAGGAATATATTCTAGTGTATGTGTAGCCTTGTGGAAGCTTTGTTTTTAATGAATTGATGTTGGTTGATTCCTCATAGGAATACAGTGGATTTGATTGACATTAATATACTGTTTAGTTATTGGAAGAGACTATTAAGTGATTTTGCGCATCCGGCTAGCTATTCGATTAACCGAAATTAATCGTTAGAGGGTAGAATGGAGTCAAAATGAATCAATTGGGTGAAATTGCAACTCTAGATCCTTGTTTAATTGATTTTTCCTCTGTGACTTTTGTTGGTTTAATTTTTCTTGTGGTTCTGGTTTTAATTCACTTGATAACTTTTTTTAATTTCTTAATTTTATAATTTTAATTCAATTCTCACTTTTAATTTCGATCGTTCAAATATATTAGATTGAGACAATTTTAGTAATTAACAAAAATTAGTGTTTAATCCTCGTGAGAACTATACTTGTATTCACTTTATATTACTTGGTTGCAATAGTGTGCACTTGCACTTGGAGGCTTAAATTCTCACAACAAGCCCGCAATATAAAATTCCAGTGGAAGAGTGTTAGTGTAACGGTTGGAAAACTTTATAAAATATTGGTGGAGTAGAAAAGTGGATGTGAAGAAATTGTCATTGAAATTTTGGGATGAAAAAGTGAATGTTTAATTGTTTAATAGAGAGAAAATTAAAAAGAAAAAAGTAGAAAATCTCTGGGTTTAAATTTTTTTTATAAAATTTTTCCAACTTTAAAAAGAAGATAAAAGAGAACATATGACACAAAAAACGAATATGTAAATTAACTCTCCTTATGACTTCTTAATTCATTTTGTATTAAGTAATAAGGATAAGGATAAAAATAAATTTTATAAAAGGAAAACAACTAATTATTTTCTTTTGCTATGGTCTTAATTTATTTCTTGCTTCCTATTTTCCATCTCTCTTATCAAACAAAATGCTAAAGGTCAATTTATAGTATCGTTTTCTTTTTTCATGTATCTCTTTGTTCAGGAATTGCACATCCCCTTTTTGTCAAGAAAATAATCTAATTATTTTAATAAAGAAAAAACATGGGACTACAAGCTTTAGCATATCTTCCTAAGATGTTTACTAAAGAGGTTATCTCAAACATGGATATGAATATCCATTAAACGCTATAATAACGAGCCGTCCTATTACTTAATGAGGAGCATATCATTATAATACCCTCGAATGTGTTAACGACTATGATACATATGGTATAACTTTAAATACGTAAAATTAAATACTAAACTAAATTGATAGAGAACAAAACATTTATGTTTATTATAATCCCAATCAATGTACTAATGGCAAGGATACAAATGGTATGATCTTAAAAATGATAAATTAAATATTGAACTGAATTGATGGAGAACAAAACATTTATTTTTACCTACAAAAAGACCATCTAATTCTCTGAGAGTCCATTTGTTTCACGTGTTTGGCCTATCTCATTTTAGAAATGAAATTAAAATGATGCTTGTTTGGACCTAAAGACTCATCTAATTTTATAAACGAGATGGAAAAACATCTCCTTTTTCATAATCAACCCTTATATCTATTTTCATTTCAAACTTCTATTTGCATAATATCAATTTTATATTCAAAAAATTTTCTCTTCTGTTTTTAAGTTTTAAAATTCCATATTTTTCATTTTATATACGATTAAAAAGATTTTTTTTTTCAATATATTCATAATGAATTGAGTAACACATCTATATTCATACTCTATTAAAATATGATAAAATTTTAATAGCTTTGCTAAAAAAAAAAACTAATTTTTAAATGATTTTTTTGAATATCTATCAAAATATCATTGCAAAACTAAAAAAAAAAAAAAAAAAAAATCCAAATACTATTTTGTAATTAAAAAAAAAAAGTAATTTATCATTTCAAAACAAAGAAAAATTTTCATTTCATAAACAAAATATATGAACCAAACGGACCTAAAACTTTACGTCACAAACCCGTCACAATATACAATATATAAATATATTTATATATTACCACTATCCATGCTTGGTGGTAAATAATCTAGTTAACCAATTCATGAAATTGAACCAACACGCCATGTTCCTCTTCTCTTCTTTGACCAAAAGAGGTAAAAATCCGGACCACGACAAATACAAACAAACAAACAAACAAACAGACAAACAAACAAAACCAATGGGTCCCACTGAACGTTTCGTTGAATCACATGCACTGTACCTTCCAAGTTTCAGATTTAGCAGGTCCAACCTTTCCAATTTTTCCGCCCATTTAGCAGCCCATAAAGTCGTACGATGTACCCGTACAGCTATCCCACTCGATCATAAAATGCTTCCCACCGCCTCTTTGCAATTGCACCCCACCCACAAAACGACATCGTCCCCCACCTTTCCGATAATTTTGTTATCGATCATATTTACGTCTCCACGGTGTCTCTAATTTTAGTTTTAGGTCTATTTTATTTTATTTTATTTTATTTTCTTTTGGAGAATATGTTGTGGTCTTTATGTTACATAGTTCTGACTCTTATAAATTGAAAGTTTCTATTCAAAGATTTTAGCTTTAATTTAATTTATCGAGGTATATTTTTGTTATCCAATCTTATACATCAGTCTCTCACATTAAGCATTATTAAATTTTATTGATAAAATCGATTTTAATCACGATTTATCATTATAATTTTTTTTTGGAAAAAATTTAGCGTAATTTTATTTGAATGCATATTTCCTTTTTTTTGTTTTTCCCAAAAGGAAATGCAAGGAAAAAAAAAAAAACAAAAGAAAATAAAAAAAGGACGTCGTCGGCTACGACCTAACCGAATCCCGACAACTCCTTTTCTATAGACACGTCTTTATTATTCCAAAATTTCCGTGACTTAAAAACTCGATTTTTAGTTATTTGTTTATTTATTTTATTTTATTTACTAGCAAACTATAAATAAAACGGAAAAAAAAAATTATAATTTTCCGAATTTTCGCTTGGTCGGAAGAAATACGAAATCTCCTACCATGGCGGCAAAGTTCGGGTCGTTCCGTTACAGCTTCGCCGAGAAGCGAGAGCGTCTCCTCTCCATCAACAAGGGCTACTCGGAGCTCGCCGGCTTCGTCCCCTCCGACTTCGACGAGGAAAACCAGGCCGTTTCCGGTTCCGGCTCTTCATCTTCCCGGTGCTGTGGCTGCGGATTCTTCTTGTTCCGATCGGTCTCCGATGGCCTCGTCCTGTGGTATCGGACGGCTCAGGAGGTCGCGTTCAAGGCCTGGCAGATGGGCCACTCCGATCCGCGCAAGATCGTGTTCTCGGCCAAGATGGGGTTGGCTCTGGCCCTCATTTCGCTTCTGATTTACCTCCGCGAGCCGTTCAAGGACCTCAGCCGCTACTCCGTCTGGGCCATTCTCACCGTCGTCGTTGTCTTCGAGTTCAGTATTGGTACAAAATTTTTCTCATATTTCAAGAGCTTTCTTCATTTTTTTTTTTAAAATTTTAATGTGAGACTAATTGAGATTAAAAAGGCAGAGAGAGAATCTGTTTGTGTTATTATTATTATTATTATTATTTTTTTGGAAAAGTGATTAATATTTATACAGTAGTTTACGAGAAATTCTTCTTTAATAGTGTATTTTTTTTTTTTTTTTTTTTTCCACTTGAAATATTAAAACTCTTCCCCAGTTGACTTTGGTCGGAACGAAATAAAGATCAGTGTCTAAAATAAATAAATAAATAAATAAAACAGTGTTTAACTATGTTTTGCTCGTTTAGGGTCCGTTTCGGAAATGGAGTTTTGGAGTGAATGTTTGAAAATATATGTTTGGTTAAGATGCATATTGGAAATAAACTGCAATGTTTGAATAGTGTGAAAATATGAAATGTGTTTGGATTTTAATGGGCATATAAATCTTGTTTTGTTCTCATCGTCATATGGAGCGCTTAGCGAAAAAAATCATCTCATTTCAAGTTGAAATAAGAGAGTTATGAACTTTTGAATTTTGTGTTTCATGGAAATGGAAGAGAGAGAAAAATGTCGATTGTAATTTGAGTAGGAGCTTTTGATAATCAACCTCAAAAACAGAGGTTGGAGTAGGAGCTCCAAACGGGGTCGTAGGATGGTTTTTAATTTTGTTTTGTTTTTATTTTGTAGGAGCAACTTTAAGCAAAGGATTAAACCGTGGGATTGGGACATTATCAGCTGGAGGGCTTGCTTTGGGCATGGCAGAGTTGTCACAATTAGCTGGAGAATGGGAAGAAGCTTTCATAATAACTAGTATCTTCATTACAGGTCCGAACATAAACTCTTGAACAGTGATTATTTTTTGTGTTTTTGTTGGGCAGATTCTTGTTTTTTAGCTTGTTTCTTATGGTGAAATGTTGTCTTTGTGGCTTACTGTGTTGTTGCTAGGATTTTGCGCAACCTATGCGAAATTGTATCCGACGATGAAGCCTTATGAATACGGATTCCGGGTGTTCCTCTTGACATACTGCTTCATTATGGTATCTGGGTACAGGACAGGGGAATTCATCCACACGGCTGTGACAAGATTTTTCCTCATTGCTCTTGGTGCTGGTGTTGGTTTTGGAGTGAATATATGTATATACCCCATCTGGGCTGGTGAGGATCTGCACAATTTGGTGGCAAAGAATTTCTTCGGTGTTGCGACATCTTTGGAAGGTGATTGAATACTTGGTCCTTGTTCTTTGACTTTCTAGCACGCCTTTTGAAATTACTATCTTGGCTAAAATTGAGATTCCGTTCAAATTTCAGGTTGTGTAAGCAACTACCTCAACTGTGTTGAATATGAGAGGGTCTCTTCTAAAATTCTCACATATCAAGCATCTGATGATCCCTTGTACAATGGATACAGAACAGCTGTAGAATCTATTAGCCAAGAGGATACTCTGGTATATTACATTTATACTATGATGCTTGACTGTTTGTCGGGTTGTTACAACTGTGCAACATTAACTCTTTTTTTTTTTTTTTTCCCCTCGTTTTTAATTTGTATTTTTACTTTTTTGAAGTTGGGATTTGCTATCTGGGAACCACCTCATGGTCGTTATAGAATGTTTAATTACCCATGGAAGAACTACGTAAAAGTCAGTGGCGCATTGAGGCACTGTGCATTTACGGTCATGGCATTGCATGGGTGCATACTTTCAGAAATACAGGTATGGTTTCATATCTTACTTCGAAGTAGGCCTATTGCCATTTACTTGCTTTGAGAGCAGTAATATCCAACGCATTTCATCTTACTAACATATGCTTACTGTACAAGTCCTTTTGCTATTTGCAACTATTTTTCCTATGAAAATAGATCGTCAATTTTATTGAACTACACAAAATATATCTTTTATAGTTCTAGTTCCACATGTGTGGGTGGTTGTGCTATTTTATTGTCTTTTAGGAAGACCTGCTGCAAATCTCAAATTTTGTTGTTTATGTTTCGATTAATATGCTTCAAGTCCATCTGCTTTGTGTACTTTTGTTTAGTTGGCAATGGTAATGCTGCATCACCTGCTTGTGCTCGAGATGTTTCTTCTTCTTTTTCTTCTTCTTCTTCTTCTTCTTTTCACTTCTATCACCTGCATCTGTCACCCGTGGATGGGAAATCGCTCGAATAGTTATATTTATACCTGTTATGGTACTCGTCAGAATCTCAGCAAATGACTTAGAAACAGCTGGGGATCCATGAGACAACCTTGTCCTTTGGCAGCCTAATAAGGGAATTTCACGTCTCTTGAGATTTATTTACTGTTTATAGGCTCATTTTTTTTTTTTTAAAGCAAAGAAATAAGTTTTTGTTTAGACCTTCATTTCGAAGAAGTGTTGATGACGTTTCCCAATTTGTGTAGTGTGAAGTTGTGGAGTTGTGAATCTAGATAGTCTTAAGTTTTGACCTTTACCATTCAATATGAAGTAGCTAAGAATGAAACTGGCATCGTTGTCTAACATTGGTTTTGTTGTTTGTGAAGTATTCGAATCTGAGAGTATATTTTTACACGTGTCTTCTTTCTCGCATGCATACCTATATCTATGCTTGATTCATATCGGGTGGATCTTCCCTCAATTGTTTTTCAAATTATTTATTCAAAGATGATCATTTAATTCACCAGTACAGTTTAATTTGTGTGTATCTAGGCCCCACCTGAGCGCAGACAAGTTTTCCGCAATGAGCTTCAGAGGGTAGGGGCTGCAGGCGCTAAAGTACTGCGTGAAATTGGAAATAAAGTTAAAAAGATGGAGAAATTGGGTCAAGTTGACATACTTTATGAAGTGCATGAGGCTGCAGAAGAATTGCAAAATAAAGTTGATCGGAGGTCCTACCTTCTTGTAAGTTCAGAAAGTTGGGAAATTGGAAATAGGCCAAACGAACCTGGTGAGCCCCAAGAGTCGTTGACCTTGGATGACGAAGGAGAAAAATACCATGAATACAAATCCCATAGTGAAGCTGTACTTGATCTATCATCTGGTCCTGTACCAAAAAGTTGGGATGACAAAATTACCACAGGCATTGACTTTAACCCCAAAGGTGTGAAGTCTTTCCCAAGTAACACGAACTCTGCCCAACCACCGGCTGTTCCCTCAGATAGCTTATTCAGGAAAAACATATCATGGCATGCAGGTCTTACCGTAACTACTACTGCAGGGCCTGTAACTGAAGAATCGAAAACTTATGAGAATGCTAGTGCATTGTCGCTAGCGACATTTACATCCCACTTGATCGAATTCGTTGCAAGGCTTCAAAATCTTGTCGACTCATTTGAAGAGTTAAGTGAGAATGCAAAATTTAAGGAACCAGTCGAGTCAACAGAAACAGCGGAATCTAACGGATTTTGGATGAGATTGCTCAACTGTTTAAAGTCCTAGATTTGAGATACAAGCATTATCACAGTTTTGGGTTACAAAGAAGAAAGACACTGTAACGATTGGGCGTCAATATGATTCTTATCTGGCTCTGAAGTCTTGAGTTATGAAGTACTAACTTCCGCTTCTGACATTACTCATGAACGCTTATGTGCTCTTCAATTGGCTGTTGCACTCCCTTGCTCTAGTTTCTGCTGCTGACAACTTACAAAAACCAATGTACTATTTTGGCGGATTTGATTAGGCGGACGGAGAGATATGGGAGGTTAGAATTCATGTAATCCTTGTAATTACGATAATGACTGAAAAGTCAGACTAGGAACAAAGGGAGATTAAAATGTATGTTCTCCAGCTAACTCTGCAAACTTGCTTGAAATTGTGGTGATAAATACGGAAGATCATGTTTTCAAGCATTCCTGTCAACTAGTTTAGTTTTCTATTTTTTTGGAGCTTATATACTGGCTTTGCAATGCCACTAGTAGTAGTAGTTTTTATTTTTATTATTTTTATTTTTTTATTATTATTTTTTAAATCCTTCCTTCCTTCCTTCCTATAAGCAGTAGGCCTTGTTTGTTGGACTACAAGACATGAGATACTAGGAAGTTTTGTCATGAGCCAAATTTTCCGAGACTTTTTAATTGCTATGCCTATAAGATAGTAGCCCATAACATTTACTCAATCTTGGGTACTATAAGTGGGACATAAATAAAGATTAAATGTTGGGTATGTTTGATTTTGAGAGAATGGAATAAGAATAGGAATAGGGATACGATGGATATTGGAATTAATATTAGAAATACAATTGTTATGTTGGGTTAGTCATTTGAATGGACCGAAATAATAGTAATTTTGATAAAATTTCCCATCTATTTAATCATTTACTAATTAATGTCTTAGGAAAGTGAATGGTATTTGAAGTAAATATTAGAACATTATGAGGAAGAATTTAGGAAGAAATAATTTTATTTAAGAGAAAATTAGGTAGAGAGTCATATTTTGAATAACTTTTTATAATTTTGTCCACTTTAATATTAAAGCTGATAATTTTAATGTTAAAAATGACAAAATTATCAATTTTAATACTATAGTTGGCATAAATATAAAAAGGTGTCAAATTTATGACATTCTTTCATACAACCCTTTATTTAGAATATCAGTTTTTGTTCTTGGTTTACTTTAGAGAATAACTACTCTTAAATCTTTTATCCAACCAAACATAAGAGTAATTGGATTTTAGGAATTGTCATTCCCTTTCAATGGTCATTTTGCCAAACCAAATGTACCATTACACCTGAATTAACAGAAAAAATCATTAAAAAAATTTAAAAAATTTCTAATGTTTCCAAATGACATCATAAAATACAAATATAGTCTACGGATGACAATATTCCCTGGGGCCTTGCGGGGATCCGCCCCGAACGGGGCAGGGATAGGGGACAAAGTTCGGGGATAGGGACGGGGATGAAATCTTATCTCCGAAGCTTAGCGGGGCTAGGACAGGGAAAGCACTCCCCGTCTCGTCCCGTCCCCGTCCTCATATATATATGTACATATATGTGTGATTTTATATATATTTATAAATATGTAATATATTATGAAAATTATTTTTGAAAGTGTGTGCATCCATGAAATGAATATTGAAATTATGAGGAATCGACAAAAAAAGATAATTTTATGTTTTACTTTTATAGTTCCAAGTTTTTTTTAATTTTTATTTTAATTTTTATTTTTTTTAAGCTTAAGTGTTTTATAAATGTTTAGTTTTAAGAGCTTGTAACATTTTGATAAAACTATTAATAGTTTTATTTTTAAGATTTTATTTGTATATATTTAGAAGTTGATTTGTTTATAAAATCTTTGAGTTTTAACTAAATTAATAGTGCATTTCTACTTTATTTTACTTTATTATATTTTCAAATTCATATTTATAATAGATGAGAAACGAGATGAGTATGGGGGGTGCTTTTTCGACGGAGAATCTCCGTCCTCGGCCCCGCTTATGTTTAAACGGAGGTGGGCACGGGGATGAGGATGACTTTGGTGGGGGGGATGGGGAAGGGAAAGCATTCCCCAACCACACCCCACCCCGTTGCCATCCTTAATATGGTCATTAAAATTGTTGGTGGTGGAAGTTCACCAACTACTAGAATTCACTCAAACTCACAGACTTGTATCACTCACGAGTTGCAGTAAATTAAAGTATAGAAAATTAAAAGCACAAAGAATTTTAAAGTGGTTCACCTTTACTGGAAATACTAGTCTATTATAATTTAGCAGGAGTTTTTTTAACTGTTGAGGAGAGAACTATAGAAAGGAAGTGAGCTCTAGAACTCAGAAATGGAGAGAGTTTTTCACCTTACAGGCCTTCCCTCACTTTGGCCTTTACCTTTCAAACACATCATAATTCTAACATTTAAGGATTTGAAATATTGTAAAATGGTACGTTAATGATACGCAAAGCCAAATCCAAATGCATGACAAAGAAAGAGTAAAAACTTTAATGATTCACAAATGACTCTTCAAATCATCATATGCAATCATCGTGTGGCTATCGTTCCTCGATCCAAGCTGCCGCTATTTATCTCTTCTTTGGAGGGTTCTCCACCATTATAGTGAAATCCTTATTCTTTTAGTTGTTCCCCGTCATTGACGATCTTGCTCTTCGACAACATTTTTCGAAGAAAATCAATATCATTTACTCATTCGAGAAACCCGTTAAGATTTTAAATGTATGAAATAGGTATTGAAATTTAGTGAAACCGACCGAATTAGTGAAAGTCTAGGACTTTCATCAAAAGAGATAGCAAGAAAGAAAACTATTGTCGGTGGATGATTGGGTTGTCACTTGCATTGTTGTTTGTCCATGTTGGCCCTTAGAGTTCGGAGATTATCTCACTGTAATTTTACAAATAAAAATCTGTCAAAATTTTCAGGTTCATCTAATGAAGGAACCATGTTTTGAACCGGGGGGGAATTGAGATGTTTTTAAAGTTAGGGGCTAATGTGACATTTGACCTATTCTTTTTGTGGGGGGGGGGGGGGGGGGGGGGGGGGGGGGGGGGGGGGGGGGGGGGGGGGGGGGGGGGGGGGGGGGGGGGGGGGGGGGGGGGGGGGGGGGGGGGGGGGGGGGGGGGGGGGGGGGGGGGGGGGGGGGGGGGGGGGGGGGGGGGGGGGGGGGGGGGGGGGGGGGTGGGGGGTGGGCACAAGTGACAATTTAAAATTAATATTTGACAGAGTGGCAATCTGGGCTGGACCAAACTGGTCTAGCAGACAATAGTCCAGGGTTCGTTTCGGTAATGAAGTGAGAAGGCCTGTCTTTTTGAAATTACAGTTCTTAGAAGTGTTTGGTCAAAAAAGAAAATCCTCGATTTTGAAGGAGTAAAAAAAAAAAAAAAAAAAGAAGGCAGATCTCTTCTCTGCTTCTCATTCGAATAAATCCTCTCTCTCTCTCTCTCTCTCCTCTCTCTCTCTCTCCTCCATAACTGTCCCTCTCAGATCGAGCTTTACAAATCTAGTCTCAAGAGGTATTAGAATCTCTCACATCTTCCTCTTGCTTCAGATTTCGTGGGTCTCTTCTTCATTAATTTCTGCATCTGGTGTTTCGGATACTTAATCCCCATTTCTAGGGTTTCCCTTCATTTCAATTCGTTGTTTGTGAAAAACTTTAGTTTTTTTTTTTTTTTTTCCCCCCCACTGTATCGCTATTCAATTTTTCGCTTCTTTAATTTGTATTAAACTAGTGTGCTTTTCAGTTTTTCTAATCTGTGTTTTAGCGAAGCTCGAAAGGAAAATCAAACGAAACTAGCTACTAGATTCAATTAGCTGCAATGGGCTTTTTGTTTTTAGTTTTTAATCTTAAAGGGTTAAATTGGCAATTTTTTTGTTCTTTAGGTGCAGCGATCTTGTTTGTAAAATATGGCTATGGTGGATGAACCTCTATACCCAATTGCGGTTTTAATTGATGAGCTAAAGAATGATGATATTCAGCTAAGATTGAACTCGATCCGGCGACTTTTCCACGATTGCCCGGGCGCTTGGAGAGGAGAGGACGAGGAAGGAATTGATCCCTTTTCTTAGTGAGAACAATGACGATGACGACGAAGTGCTTCTCGCAATGGCCGAAGAATTGGGGGTGTTTATCTCCTATGTTGGTGGAGTAGAGCACGCCATGTTCTGCTTCCGCCTCTGGAAACTCTCTGCAGTGTGGAGGAAACTTGTGTGAGGGACAAGGCAGTTGAGTCCTTGTGTAGGATCGGTTCCCAGATGAGGGAAAAGGACTTGGTTGAATACTTTATTCCTATGGTCAAGGTAAGATAATTTTTAGTTTTTATTTGTTTTTATTTATTCCCTTTTGGGTTTTGGTTTTTCTTTGTATTAGTTATGGTAAATGTTCAAATGTGCAATAATTGATATCGAGGCCAATACAAACTTGTGGTGATATTGCTAACATATAGATTTGATGTACTTAAACTTGAAAGTTATTTATGTTCTCCCAAAAAAAAAAGGAAAGAAAAGAGAAGTAGCAGTTAAAAGCATGAATTGCTTTAATTATCATAAATTGAAGAAATATAGAGAGCTTAGGTTCAATATGTGATTTTCAGGAAGCATGAGCACAACCGTGTCCACATTGTTCATCCCGGCTTATGATATCAACTGATTGCCTATGCCTTGAATTATGATGTTTTATATCGTTACGTTTCTATTCGTTAGTATGATAGTCTCTAGTCTTTCTGAACAACCAAATCTCCAACGTGCAGAGACTGGCTGCTGGAGAGTGGTTTACAGCTCGAGTTTCCTCGTGTGGTTTGTTTCATATCGCCTACCCAAGTGCTTCAGATATGCTAAAACTGAATTAAGGGCAGTATACAGTCAACTCTGCCAAGATGATATGCCAATGGTTAGGAGATCTGCTGCACTAATTTGGGAAAATTTGCTGCGACTGTTGAAGCTGCATATTTGAAAAGTGACATCATGTCCATATTTGAGGATTTGACGCAAGATGGTATATATCGTGTTCAGATTGGATATGTTTGTTTTCATACCATTTAATAATAAAATTAATTGCTGCTCACATTTTTTCAACAGATCAGGATTCTGTTCGCTTATTAGCTGTTGAGGGTTGTGCAGCTCTGGGGAAGTTGTTGGAACCCCAAGATTGCGTGGCTCATATTCTTCCTGTCATAGTTAACTTTTCGCAGGTATTGTTAAATTTATGTTATAATGAGATCCGTATTACCTGTTAATCTTCAATGTAGTTGTACTAATATGGTAATACGAGAATCTTATTCTCTATTAAAATCTAATTCTTATTATTATATTATTCGTAGTCTCCATTGCTGGAATTCTTCCTATATTCCTACTGGTAAGTGGTGTGTAATAAATGATAAATGTGTTCTTGCAATGATCATTATGCGAGTTGCTTATTTCAAAGTTTCAAACAGATGGTATTCACTTCATGCTGTGTAATTTATAGTTTCTTAAGCTTTGAAAGTGCAAGTAACTTGTTTGTCATGCTATTGGTGGTATATTGATTCTCCTCAACTGAAATTGATAATAATTTTGGGATCCCCCATGACTAGAATGTTTGGGATAAAATTTGAAGACATTTTCTGAAAAGATTGTTTGTTGGATGGCTCCTCTTATCAAACTTTTAGATTTGGTTTGCTGTTCAGTTTTGATTGTATGATCTACGTTTATTAGTTTTAACTTTAAGCTCCAAGGCCTTTAAAAATCAATGGAAGAAAAAAGAAAAGAAAAAAGGAAGGAAAGGTATGATATGCAAATCAGGTTGCCACTTTTGATGTGGTTTCAAAAGCAAATGGTATATGCATGTATTCTGTATATATTCTATTGGTACGCCTAAATTGTCTGCTTCTTTATACAAGGTAGAAAGATGAAAGTTGCCCGCTGTTAATACTAGCTCTTGAATAATGAAAAACCATGACAATGTATCATTTTTTTTTAATGACTAGGATAAATCTTGGCGTGTTCGCTACATGGTTGCAAATCAGTTGTATGAGCTATGTGAAGCTGTTGGTCCAGAACCTACCAGGTATTCCCATCGATGTGACCCTGTAAATTCCCATATACGGTATCATGTACTATTGCAATTCTTTTGCTTAATTGTTTCTCACCCTGTTTCCTAATCTGGAAAGAATATGATTCTTTTGTTTTCTTTATGGTCTGAGTCAATGTGATAGCTTTTTTGGGCATTCAATTGGGTTTATTTATATCATACAATTGTTTGATGTCAAAATATTTTAGGTCGGATCTGGTGCCTGCATATGTTCGGCTACTTCGTGATAATGAGGCAGAAGTACGAATTGCTGCTGCTGGGAAAGTGACCAAGTTTTGTCGGATTTTGAGTCCAGAACTTGCAATTCAGCATATCCTACCATGTGTGAAGGTAGATATGCTTTTCAAATGTTTAGGGATCTTCTAACAGGATTTTTTTGCGGCATTAATTAGTTCATTTTTATGTTATTTGAATATTGCGTGTGAAAATATATGACTCTATCAAGATGCTTGCTTTAGGAGTTGTCAACAGATTCATCCCAGCATGTTCGCTCTGCATTGCTTCGGTTATAATGGGAATGGCACCAGTTTTAGGAAAGGTACAACTTTGTATAACTCCATCACTCATTATTATTATTATTATTATTATTAATATTATGATTTTTTGTTATTTTCTTTTAATCTATATTACTGCTTTGGAAGCTTTCCCACGGAGGATTACTTGTAATCGATGTGTGTCTCCATGAAATAATGTACCATGATGGATCTATTTCTTTGTTTTACCATTATTCTATTAAATTCCTTTTGGTGGCATGGCAGAATTGTAGCGTAATGGAAGTGTCATGCCTAGAACTGCTCGTGTGTTTGACATTACATGGTTGGAATTAGTCAAAATAATAAAGATAGTAATAGCATGTTTAAAGAATCCAATATTATTTTGTTGTACTGTTGCAATCTAGTGCAGTTGCTCCAAAGAGCAGATGTGTTTTTACGGCCCAATCTAATTTATCTTTTATATGTTGATTGCAGGATGCAACCATAGAGCAACTGCTGCCTATTTTTCTCTCTCTGTTAAAGGATGAGTTCCCTGATGTCCGGTTGAATATTATCAGTAAGCTTGACCAAGTCAACCAGGTATTTTAAAGAGTTCAAAAAGTATCTTGCATTTGTTTGTGAAATTTTACCCTTGCGATTCTTTTGGTGTTTGTTGTTATTGTTTGCTCTTTTTTTTTGTTTTTTTTTTCGTGTGTGTGTCATGGGGTTGTTGGGAGTTGGTATGCATAAAAGATACGATTGGCCTGCATTAGTTGGATATATGGTTTGGATTCTCTCAGTTTTGTTCCAAAATAAGTAACAAGTGCTTAAATTTTTTAGAACTTATGGTTTGACGAGTAGTTTGGGTAGAAATTGAATAGGGTGAATATCTGTGGTGGAAACCCCATAATCTCTTTAACTCGCTTGCGAAGCCTTTTTTTCTCAGCTTAATGCTATCCTGCCAAATCTGATTTCTTGGCTGGCACTTTTGTGTATTATAAAATGATAACTTACTGAGTTGTGTCCTGGTACTTTTATGATGAGATTGACATTGAGTGATTTTTATTTTTTGATGCAGGTGATTGGAATCGATCTACTGTCTCAGTCTCTATTGCCTGCGATTGTTGAACTTGCAGAGGATAGACACTGGAGGGTTCGGCTTGCAATAATTGAATATATACCCTTGTTGGCAAGTCAGTTGGGTGTAGGGTTTTTCGATGACAAGCTTGGTGCTCTTTGCATGCAGTGGTTAAAAGACAAGGTTTGTGAAGCTTGGGGCTAGCACCTTGCAACTTATGAATTAGGTCATTCTAGATAAGAGGACCATGATGTTTAACTATCTGAATGGAAGCCTCTGAATTCCTGAATAGTGCATGTGTTTCTTTTGTACAGTTGAGTACTCCCAACGTCTTTGCTTTTCCATAACTTAGGTGAAGAAATCCTAGTTACGTTATATGTTGAATGAAGTCAAGTTATAGTATGCCCCTAATTACAGAAAAAGAAAATTAAGAAGAAAATAATTCAAGGGGGCAGCTGCTTCATTGCGGTTCTAGTAATACATGGCTTTCCCTTCAGCACCATTGGTTAAGGACGGTGCATAATTTTAGTTATAAAGAAAGCATCAG
This sequence comes from Ficus carica, assembly GCA_009761775.1. Classification (NCBI taxonomy): domain Eukaryota; kingdom Viridiplantae; phylum Streptophyta; class Magnoliopsida; order Rosales; family Moraceae; genus Ficus; species Ficus carica. The sequence goes on along the minus strand of CM019742.1, from coordinate 12,574,861 downwards.
TGTTTGTATCTTTTCTAATGAGTAATGCCAGGGACAAAAATAAGTAATGCTAGGGACACCAAGTCTAATCCGAAATTTTCAAAACCAACTCACGTGGCAGTGAGTTGTCATTTCGTTAGTGGTAGGTGCATTTAATTGATGCGACAATCATATCAATGAAAGGATGACAAGTTACGTGCCACATAAAGTGGTGCTTAAAAGGTGGGATTAGAGTTGGCGTCCCTAGCATTTTTCTTTTCAAATTGGTAAAAGAAACCTTTTAATTGGTTTGTCATTTGCTAGATGTGGTTTTCTTGCCCGTTCTCTGTGTGTCTCTTTTCAATTTAATTAGTGATATATATTTATGTACTTCTGTCCACCTTTTTTTTTTTTTTATAAATAAAAATTTTCCTCAGTTGAAGTATATTACTTCTTTCTGATTTATTGTTTCTGTTTGTTTTCTCTGTTTTTATCTTGTTTTTTGAGGATGCCTTGTCCTCTTTCCTTTGTCACTGATTTCATCATTGATAAAAGGAAGTTTGCTTACCAAAGATTTATTAGTTTTTTTAAAGAAATGTTAAGCATAGTCATTCCGCAGAACAACTTTAAAAGTCAACATTAGTAAGAATATTGGTGATACATGATTGCAGGTTTACTCAATACGTGATGCAGCTGCTAATAATGTGAAGCGCCTTGCGGAGGAATTCGGACCAGACTGGGCAATGCAGCACATAATCCCGCAGGTATTTCTTTTGAAATAAAGTTGCCATAGCTTGGTTTCTGATTGCATTTGAGGATGTGACGTATGTAACTTAAGCAGAAAGTTTAGAGGGGTAGTAGTTGGGCCAAAAAATCTCAACTAAACTATACGAAGGAGTAGGTGTACAAAATTATGTCTCTTTTCTTTACGAGTCAACAAAAAAATGCAAAAACTGTGCCCGATTATAATTTCTACGGCATGCTTTTGGTTGGAATTTTAACTCTAAATCTGTGAAATTAAGCTTTTTCAACATGTAATTTTTGTGTTGGTTCTGTGAATAAATTTTTTTTTGGGCTAAAGTTTTGGTATCTAATAAGTTGCTTTTTATTTTGATAGGTCAAGTAGTCTTTTTAATGTTAGTGGTCTTGACTCTCTTTACAGGTGTTGGAAATGATAAACAACCCACACTACCTCTATCGGATGACCATTTTACACGCGATTTCTCTCCTGGCTCCTGTTATTGGATCAGAGATTACTTGTTTGAAACTTTTGCCTGTCGTTGTTACCGCATCTAAGACAGGTAAAGAATCTGGGTCCTCTAGCTTGGCCATTCTTTCTGTTTGATTAAACGGGAGTGGGGCTGAGAGTTGTGTCTCGCAGGGTACCCAACATCAAGTTTAACGTGGCAAAGGTGTTGCAGTCGCTTATTCCAATTGTTGATCAATCTGTAAGTAACTAGTCTTTTTCTCTGCGTCTATTGGTACATGGTTTTAACCCTCGCCCCGCCCTACCCCCAAGTGGTACTTTATTCTATTCAGTTTAGGACGACGAAACTTATTCGTGTCTAATGGATACGCAGTTAATGTTGGAAGAAAAAACTCTAGAGGGCATTTAAAAGAAAAGTGACAAGGGAAACAGTTCACTATTTATTTGCAAATCGATAGTGTTTGAGTTTGTTTTCTAATGCGGTATTGGCGATGTTGAAATGACATAGGTTGTGGAAAAGACGATCCGACCCTGCCTGGTCGAGCTTAGTGAGGATCCGGATGTTGATGTTAGGTTTTTTGCGAACCAAGCACTCCAATTGGGTGATCATGTGATGATGTCTAGCTAGATGGACTGTGTCATTCTTTTATAATTTTTTCTTTTTCTTTTTCTTTCCTCTTTAGAATGTATTTTTTGTTGTTTCCTTCTAGTTTGGAAGTTCAGCTACACTTTCTGGTGTATGTAATGTCTTGAGATACAGATTTTAGTTTTTGGCCGGTCTTAACTAAAACTTTAGAGTGCATTTCTTCGTCCCCCCCCCCCCCCCCCCCCCCCCCCCCCCCCCTCCTTCTGTTTTTTAAAAATAATTTATAATTGACACTTATCAAATATATTCACTACTGATCTCTCAGTAATCTTTTTAGTAGAAAGAAATAAAAATTAAATGCAATAGATCACGTTTATGGCATATCATTTTTAATCTTTTTTAGTAAAACCATATTATTCTTAAAGCTTTTTTTTTAGTAAAAATGATTAAAGTGTATCATTTTAAGGAGTTTAGAGATCTTTTAACCACAAAATTGTTTTTTTTTTTTGTTTTGTCGTTTCCCATTGAAGGCGGTCTGTGTAACGGAGATGTCATTTCTATTGTAAGACATTGTCATGCCGTTTCATCAGTTGGAGAAGAAACAATTAGGAACACATTATAAGACACGATTTCTTTTTAGCATGGTTACTTCTTTTGTTGATTAGTAAATTAATCCCTGAATTAATAAATCTTAATAATTTACCCTTAAAACTTTAAAATCTGTTGTGTTAGTTGTCCTTTTTATAAATCCGCCAACCTCTGATGAAAATTGACATGTGTTTGGAATGTGAGAGTGAATGATGAGTAAAAAGAATAAAATAATAATAATAATAACCATGCGAATCACATGTCAAAAACATTTTAAATTTAACATACACGATCAAAAGACCATTATACAATGGATTTTAAAGTTTGAGAGGTTGCAAAATTTTTGTTTCATGGACAAAACTGTCATACACGGAAGATTTGCCATGAAAAAAAAAAAGTAATAAATAAAATAATAAAATAAAAATAAAAAAATAATAAAGAGCAGATGAACTACTATTAGCTTGTGGCGTAAATGTAAATCCAAGCCAGGTAATGGGTTGTGTGAATTGGCTAAGGGACGGGTATGAGAAGTGTTTTTATTTGCAGGTCAAGTTGGCAAAAATACATCCGTTTCGTTGCCATACCTATTCTAACCAAATTTGTTACTTTATCTCGTATGTATGTATACGTATCGGAGGATCTGAAGGGGAGAGAGAGGTGAGGCTGATCTTCTTGTAACAATCCATGACCAACCATTTAATACCTGCTATCACGACACACACAGAAAAAAAAAGAACAGAAGGAGAAATGCAAAGCAGTATAAACAGTAATCAAACGAAAAAAGAGTTTTGCAGAGAAAAAAATTAGAAAGAATCACACCGGACATTTTAACGAGGTTCGGAGCATATGAACTCCTACGTTCTTGGGACTGAAACCGCTTGTAGAGTTCACTAATGGAGAATTGATCAACACCCCCAAAGCTCTCTTAGAAAACCTCTCCGAATTGTCTCACTGTTCTCTCTCAAGTCACACAGAAAAAACTGATCTAAATACTGAAAATGCTCTCAAATCACAAAAAAATTACAAAAGCGTAACATGATTTTCCAAATCACCAACAACTGACTTTTGTGTTTTTGCACGTTTAGCTTCCTTCTTATCCTTCAAATTGGCCTTCACCGCATCTTCACGTCGCCAACATTCTCGAGCCCTGTAATTGAAGTGTTCCACACAACTGTTGAAGCTCTCCTTGTTCTTTAATGTTGGAACCACTGTTCTTGCTGACAACAGAATCGCTCAAAGTTTCTTTCTCTGTGACTTATCAGCTGACAACAACATAATCTTCAGGTCCTCGAGCTGCTTGGCAATGACTCTTTCCACGGAACAAGTAGATGAATGCTTGAGACGCAAGCCGATCAACAAGGCTCCCACGAAAGGAGAGAGAGAAGCAGAACTCACCAATTCAAGGACTGTCACTGGGGATCGAAAATGAAATGAAATCGCTCTTTTCGAAACAACTGAAGCAATGAGAACACTGGACTGGTTGTGGTACTTTCTCAAGTTCAATGAATAAGCTCTATACTAATCTTGATTAGTTTTTTTAATCTCTAATAACTGAGCTGTTACGCGTTTTCCAGATAGAAAATATTTGGCGTTTTCAACATTGTTTGGTGGAGAGTTTCCTCTAAATTGCAACATTAATACGTTATCTATGATGTGTCCTTGTTGTCTAAGGTTGAATGAGAGTCAAGTCAATTCAACTTGTTAGAATTTTCCGACGTTGGAAAAACCATTTCACAACATTTGAAATGTTTTCATTTCTTAACATTTTAGATGAACGTTCGGAAGTAACATTTAAAATGATATGAGTTGTAAAATGTTGACATTTGTAACTTTTAGTCAAAATTTTAAATTTTAGAAAGAATATTATTTGGCTATTTAAACGTTTTTCTACCGTAGTAAATGTTTACATTCAAGTTCTCTATTTTAGATGTGCCCATCTAATGTTTCTCCCAAACGGAAGCATAAGATACGTAGCTCAGTAGTCTTTTTTAAATCATTTTAATAAATGTTCGAAGTTTTGTTAAATTAGAAAAATTGTTGTTTTATTTTAAATGATCAAACCGGATATGTTAATCAACATTTTAATTGTCACCGCTTATTTTTCTAAATAAAAAGTTAGATCATTATTTTAATTTAATATTTAAAAACTGTCTACCTTCTTAATTTTTTTAAAATATATTAATTACAGATTATTAAAAAAATGGTGTGTTTTTGACATTCCATTTGAATACACTTTTCAAACTTTTTTTTTTTTTTAAGAAATATTTGATTATATTATTTGAATTTGTGAGTTTGAACTTATATCCCAATGGATTCAGAAACCTTGGAGTCACTGTAAAAATCCTACTACTCATCAAATTTAGAAAATTGATCAACTACAAAAATTTGGTAAATGGACATTTTAAAACACTTATTTAAGTAAAGGGCCGAAAAAATGATTATTTTCATCTATGCCTTTCGAATTTTAGGGTCACTCACACTTTGGCCTTTGAATTTTAAAGACTCCCACATTGATCTTGAACTTTACTTTATCCATTCTATCAGAATTTCAGTTAAAAACAAATGGAAAAAATAAGAGAATTAGTCTAAATCCATTATGTTAAGATTTCTACTAAAGAAATGAAAAAATACACTATGATTGTACTTAATTTACTTTGTTTTGTTTGTTTATAATTAAAATTATGATAAAATGAATAAAGTGATGTTACATTCAAAGTTCAAAGAGCAGAATGAGAGCTTTTATAGTTTAAATGATAAATTGAGAGTGATCCGAAAATTTATGCGCCTAGATAAGTATAATCCAAATATTTTTTTATTTAGGAAAATTGACGATTAATTATAATTTATCAGTGATTGACTATAGTTAATAAATGAAAAATACATATAAACATTGATCAATCAATCCGTGATTGAATAATTTATCATTTTTAAAAACCGGTCATTTTTTTACTAATTTTACAAAACTTTCTATCATTTATTAAAAACTTTTTTTAGAAAAAGTCATTTACCCACAAATCCAAAAATATTTTCACCAGAGTCTTCGAATTTTAGAAGTAACATACAAATAGAAATGTGTATGGCTACAACGGAGGCATTAATTATAGGTAAATTACATCTCACTTATTAAAATATATATATATATATATACAACGCTATATAGTGTTAGTTTTTAGCAAAAAGGACTAGCAAAAAGACAGTCATATCCGGTCTCACTATAGATAAATATGTTTTAATTATTATATTTTATGTTTTTTTTTAATTGAACTTGAAAGCAGCTTTTCTGTACAAATGGTAAGCATGTATAATAATTTCTTACAAATGACTGGAATGGATGATGGGTCACTGGAAGAAAGGAAGGTATCAAAGCGTCGTGGGTTGAGACAAGGGGAGTTGATCCACCCAATTTTCTGGTTTTCATTGTCCTATACCACCATATGCCCTCTCAATGATATGTCTGTCACACCACACAAACTTCATTAGTCTACAAAACACAAAAAATTATCTCGAGGGAAAAAGGGCCAAAAAAAAAAAAAAAAAAAAAAAATTTGTTTTCTATACAGAACTAGCTAGAAAATTATTGTCCAAGTAATTGACAATTTGTTAACCAATGATTACTTAATTGATTTTAGCATAATCGATTAATAATTTATCAAAAACCATTATAACTAGAAGAATCTGATGTGGTAGTGACATAAAGACAATAATTAAAACCGGGCTATACTTTTTCTTCAATGGTATAGAAAATTAACCCTTGTTTTAATTACATACCTCCAAGTATGGTTGTGGATCCGTCATGTACTTTGCTTCCGTCTAAGATACCCAAGCACACATTGCCTTGCTCTGCAGAAGATTTGAGCCTTATGAGAGGAGTGTGTACTTTTTTTATATTTTTTATATTTTTTATTTTAAAGATCAATCTTTCCTAAGCTCCCGAATTTTAGAGTCATTCTCATTTTAACCTCGTGGACTTTAAGACTCCCACTTTACCCCCATGAATTTTGAATTAGTCTCACTAAACCCCTCTTTATTAGAATTTTGGTTTAAAACAACAGGAAAAAGAGATGAATTAGTCTCACTAAACCCCTTTTGTTGAGGATTTCTGTTAAAGACAAAAAAAAAAAAAAAAAAAATAATAATAATAAAAAAAGACTATATAACCGTACTTAACTTCCTTTTTCTTTTTATCTTTTTTCTAACAAAAATTCTAATAGAGGGGGACAGATTCAAAGTTCAGGAGGAAAAATGAAAATTTTTAAAGTTCAAGGGATAGTGGCAACGATCCTAAAGTTTAAGAGACGTTGATGAGAATATTCCAAAATAGAACTTGAGCCTACCCATATGATAGTAAAAGAGCGACAAAATACAAAAGCATGGCAATGCTTACACTAATAGTCAAGTAGCCCTCCGGTGGAATTCGAAGCCTTGTGGAGATAATCCACCATTTGCTCCCAAACTGAAGAGTTATAGTCTTAAAGAATTGCTTCACTTCAGCAACAGATCTGCATGTCATGTGGAAATGAGTTTTATAAACACGAGCCCATAATGATTAATTGAATTATTATAAGCCGGGTAAAACATCACGGGCGCTACTAACCAACTAATACCAATTTCGTTTGATATCAGCTATTCTCTCTCACAGTTTATTTGGAAAAATTATGCGGGGAAGAACATCGTTTATGTATTGATATGCATATTATGTGTGTCAAAGGTTAGACGTTGTTTTTCAGCAGTACGCCATTGTTTTTCAAGATCTTACAGTGATAGTAACTTGAATACCTCCTTTTTTCCCCAGACAAAAAGGATAATGTTTTAGCATGTGTATTCTGAGCATGATGATATCTAGTTTTGGTATGAAATCGAATGACTCATTCAATAAGAGTGAAATTCCTACATTTTCTTGCATCAAAGATTGCAGGGCTTGGTTTATTAACATCAGCAGGAGAGCAATACTGTTTCTAAAGACAACTGAGCGTGTCATTACACAGCAAATTTGGTTGTGAATATCATACCTCAGTGGCGTTTCAGCTTTCCAGCAAATAGGCAATGATGGATCTGATAGATCTCGGACTAGTCCTGATGTAGTAATTTCTTCAAGCTGCACCAATGGTTATCACATGATCAGGAACAAAAAAATCGGCGTGTTTCATATGAAACATTATACTTTCCAATGAATGAGGATCATTTGCACTTACAGAAGTGACCAGCTCAGAGTATGCTCGTTTGTTGAAGTAAGTATAAGAACTACCACTGTCGAACACCACTTGTCGGGCTTTCCTACTCCACGCTCCAAGATTGAGGGCACTACTTCCATAATTGATTCTTACTATCTCTGATTGATAAAAATTCCTGAACAGAAGTGAGGAAAAATCAGATTCAAAGCTCAAGTTAAACAGCAGAATACAACATCTTCGAAAAGAGTCAAGTGAAAAAGCATATAACTTGTTCTAGATGCGAATTTGTGCCCTAAACCAGCATTTAACTTGAGAAAAATTAACAAACATAAATATAAAAGAAAAATTACAAAAGATGCATAGTTACATTGAAGGACTGCTTAGCATGGGTATCCAAGACATTCCCCAATGCGGGATGAAATCATCACCTAAGAACATGTATCCACCGCCACCTGCTTTAGTCGTAAGACAATGACCTACCACATTCTTAATGATCCCTTTGCTTGCTAATTGGGATGGCAGGCTAACTTTAGCCCTGCTCAAACCAAGAATTCCGTCTGTCTTTGCCAGAGTGTTAAGAAGCAAGCCTTGTTGATCATACGCACACCTTGAAGATGTAACAATTTCCACGAGTCAATAATATAAGAAATAAAACACGAAAAAGATCGAACTTAGGTGTGGGAGAAAGCAATAGCTACCCGAAAACAACATTCACATTCGTCAACGATCCGTTTTCCATCACCAAACGAAGTCCATCTTTTGCAAGAACCCCCAGGGAGGAGCTACTGTCCGCATACTGAATCTCGTAGTCACACTGCCGACATGTTTCACAATGCCCGCCTTTCTGATTTCTCTGGACCTCCGTGCACAACAAATCTTTAGAGTGTACAATATTACCTCTGGTGGGTTTATACAAAGGATTCGCTCCCTACATAAACCAATATCATCAGATAAACCGTAACTTATAATTAACAAAAAAGAAAAATCTTGATAAAAACTCGAGAAATTAGGCAGTACCTTGGCACAGCTAGAGCATGGTGCATCACATTGAATCCAAGTTAAGTCACTCCCGGTGTCCATGTCCAGATGATAAGGCCTTGGAGGATTCCCAACTAGAATCTGCGTATAGTACAACCTGTATGAAAGATTAAAAACTAATAATTAAAACCCGAATTTTATCCAAATTTTTAATAACACAACAACAATGGTTTGACCTGCATAACATGGTACATAAATAATCATATCAGACTAAAATTCACAATTTAATTTTCAGCTGAGTTACGGTCCAAAAAAATTCAACTCAAAACAAATCCATATTCACTTTTTTATTTTTCGAAATCCGGAACATATTCATTTTTCTCTCTCTCAAAGAAAACATAAAAGAGGGGTAAAATAACAAGAGAATTTCACATACCCATCTGGATAAACATTGCCTCTGACAGGAAAAATGGCTGATGAGTCAACTTTGGCCATGGAATAAAACAGCTTGTTGACTTTTTGGGTCTTGATATTGCCATCACCAAATGAAGGAACAAGATTTTCCTTATCAAAATCCACAAACCTCCCAAGCTTAAGCTCGAGATCATTTATCCCACGAACTCCCAGTTTGGGATACAACGGGAGAATAAAAGACTTCGGTCCTTCGTCGTCATTGGGCCTGCGAAGCTCTTCAAGTACCGTCGGAAACGCATGGTAGCACAAAGCCAGAGCGAAAAGAGAGATACTCAGAAACGCAACGAGCTTTCTGGGCACGCCATTGAAGAGCCTGAGCCTCGGAGTGAGATTTGGAAATGTGGGTTTTGTGGGATTTGTATTGGCAGAATGTTCTGGTTCTGGTTCTGGTTCTGGTTCTGGTTCTGGTTTAGATTTTGGTTCTGGTTCTGGTTCTCGGTTTGGGTTTGGGTTGGGGAAGAGTCGGAGAGAGTGAAAGCAGTGATGGTTTTGCCTAAAGAGGGATTGTCTGGTGGTGGAAGAGAGATTATCACAAAGCCTTTATCTGAGGTGGGTGATCAGATTCCATTATTCTCTCTCTCTTTCTCTCTCTGTCTCTCTCTCTCTCTCCTGAGAAGATGAAGATTATTGCAATGAAATATGGGGGAGAGAGAGAGATGAGAAAGAGAAGATTGAGGAAGTGTTTTTTGTGTTTTTAGACTCCCTCTTCTCTTGACATTGTTGGCTTCAAAGACTGAGTCGTAGCTCCCAAGTCAAACCAAAAACTAATTACACAAGTTAAAGAATGTGAAAAGTGAAGGTGCTTTGAAATTTCATATTTGTGTTGGGTAAACGAGTTCTTGTTGCGTTGGACCTGAGTTTTGACTAAATTGACAGGAATGCCTTTTTGAACTTCAAAGATTTCTCAACTGTTAAGGTCGATTGAGTTGGAGTTTAGATTGAAATTGAAACTTGTATTTGATTGAATTGTGAATTGAAAAATAGTTGTGATGTAAGAAGTAATGTAAAAATTAGATATGTGCTAAAAAAAAAAGTAATATAGCATCGTTCTGAACATTGAGATATAAAAATCATCTCATTTCGTCTTCAAATAAGAAAGTTATAAACTTTAAAATTTGAATTTCATGAAAATTTAATGGAGAAATTTAATATTTTGATCATCATTCTTTTAATTTTAATTGTTCCTAAACTCTCAAAATATTTTTAAATAAACCATTCATGTTGAACATAGATCGTCTGTCTATTTTTCTACCCACCGTTTATACCTGTTTTGTACAAGGTATTCTCCTAACGCCCAATCCCAATACTTGTATCCTGTGATACAAATGAGCTCGTTTCGTGGACCCAAGCCACGTTTTGACGAACTCACGTAAATCATGGTTTGGTGGGCCATGAATAATCAAATAGGACCATTTATTCTTGTCAAAATTGGTTTTTCATTTGCTTAGTTCTATTATGCCTAATTGTCGCGAAAAAGCCCACATGTTTGTGCGACGCGAAAAGCATGCCCATATTTTGGCAGGAAAAAAAATTAAAATTTTGACGGGAAAAAAAGTGAAAAACCTAATCGATTCGGCATAGGAATATTTCTTGGGCCTGCAGTGCTTAATAGTTTTAAAAAATGCTACATGTTTGCACTCCACGAAAAAAATGCTCAAATTTTGGAGGGAAAAAAATCCAAAATTTTGGCGGGGAAAAAGGGGGGAAAAAGTTGTCGTTTTGGGGAAGGAATATTACTCACGGTCTGCTGGGCGTAGTTGTCGTGAAAAAAGATACACGTTTTCACCTCGAAAAAAATGTGGTACAAATTTGGCAGGAAAAAATTCAAAATTTTGGTGGGAAAAAAAGCCCTTTCTTGCAATTCGTGAAAAACGTGCGCTGATTTTGGAGGGAAATAAATTCAAATTTTTGGCTGTAAAAACAATGAAAGATGTTATCGTTTCGGCGCAGGAATATTGCTTGCGGCCTACGGTGCCTAATCGTCGTGAGAAAAGGTAGACATTTTTGTGTAACGAAAAACGTGGCCCAAATTTTGAGGGAAAAAAATTCAAAATTTTGGCGGGAAAAAAGAGAAAAAACATAGTCGTTTCGGCGCAACAATATTTCTTGGGGCTTGCGGTGCCTCATTGTTGTGAAAAAAAGTACTCATTTGCACACTGCGAAAAACGTGCCCCAATTTGGAGGGTAAAAAATTCAACATTTCGATGGGAAAAAAAGCGTAAGAAGTTGTCGTTTGGGTAAAGGAATATTGCTAGTGGCTGCGGTGCCTAATTACAGTGAGAAAGCGTTCACGTTTCTGCGACGCGAAAACATGCCCTAAATTTGGTGGGAAAAAAAGTCAAAAAACATAATTGTTTCGGCGCAAGAATATTGCTCAGTCCAATTATGCCTAATCGTCACGAGCAAACGTATACGTTTGCACGACGCAAAAAATGTTCCCCAATGTTAGCTAGAAAATATTTCAAAATTTTGGTGGGAAAAGACTTTTATCTTCTTTTTCTCGGATGAAAGAAAACAAAAAATTACCGGTGTGGAGGTGTGTCGCCGGAAGTTTGTGTGTCGAATTTCCCAAATTCCGAATTTGGTCAAAAAGACTCTGCCCACCCAATTGTCTCTGTATTAACCGAGGTTTAAACATACAATTCAAAATCATGTCGCGGGAAAATTTCAACAAAAAAATAAAAAATAAAATCCCAGAAAAGGGTTTTCTTTTAGATCGGTAACAACGGAAAATGGTTTTGCAAAAGACTTGTGGTTTCTAGATAACATTGGAAAAAAGGTATTGGAAAAGACTTTTCTTTTCTTTTCTCAAATGGAAGAAAATTAAAAATTACCAGTTTAAAGGTGTGTCACCGGAAGTTTGTGTGTCGAATTTCCCAAATTTTGAATTTGGTCAAAAAGACTCCGCCGACCCAATCGTCTCTGTATCAACCGAGGTTTAAACAGACAATTCAAAAATCCTGTCGCGGGAAAAATTCAACCAAAAAAAAAAAAAAACCAACCCTAAAAAGGGTTTTATTTTAGATCGGTAACAACGGAAAATTGTTTTGGAAAAGGCTTGTGGTTTCTAGATAACATTGGAAAACGGTTTTGCAAAAAACTTTCATTTTCTTTTCTCGGATGAAAGAAAACAACAAATTACTGGTATGTAGATGTGTCACCGGAAGTTTGTATGTTGAATTTCCCAAATTTCGAATTTGGTCAAAAAGACTCTGCCCACTCAATTGTCACTGTAATAACCGAGTTTTAAACAGACAATTTAAAAATCTTGTCGCGGGAAAAATTCAACAAAAAAAGAAAAGAAAAGGGTTTTCTTTTAGATCGGTAACAACGGAAAATGGTTTTGGAAAAGGCTTGTGGTTTTTGGATAACATTGGAAAACGGTTTTGGAAAATAATTTTCTTTTCTTCTCTCGAATGAAAGAAAACAAAAAATTACCGGTGTGGAGGTGTGTCGCCGGAAGTTTATGTGTTGAATTTCCCAAATTCTGAATTTGGTAAAAAAAAAAAAGACTCCACCCACCCAATCGTCTCTGTATCAACCGAGGTTTAAACAGACAATTCAAAAATCATGTCGCGGGAAAAATTAAAAAAAAAAAAAAACCCAGAAAATGGTTTTGGAAAAGACTTTTCTTTTCTTTTCTCGGATGAAAGAAAACAAAAAATTACCGGTATGGAGGTGTGTTGCCATAAGTTTGTGTGTCGAATTTTCCAAATTCTGAATTTGGTCAAAAAGACTCTGCCCATTCAATCGTCTCTGTATCAATCGAGGTTTAAACAGACAATTCAAAAATCCTATCGCGGGAAAAATTCAACAAAAAAAAAAAAAAAAAAACCCAAAAAAGGGTTTTCTTTTAGATCAGTGCAACGGAAAATATTTTGGAAAATGTTTCTGGTTTCAGGATAACATTGGAAAACGGTTTTGGAAAAGAATTTTCTTTTCTTCTATCGGATGAAAGAAAATAAAAAATTACCGGTGTGGAGGTGTGTCGCCCGAAGTTTGTGTGTCGAATTTCCCAAATTCCAAAATTGATCACCGTCAGTCAAAAAGCCTCCACCGGAGATTTTCACCGGTGTTCGAAAGTTAAGTATTACTGTTAATACCATGCACTCAAAAATAAAGGAGTAAACCCACATGCGGTTTCTGGAAAAGGGTTTTCTTTGAGATCGGTGACATTAGAAAATGGTGTAAGTAGACATTAAAGATTCGGCAATATCTGACATGCACCAAGTATAACGGAATAATTCAAAAAAAAAAAAAAAGATAGCAATGGAAAAGGGTTTTGGAATGAAAGAAAACAAAAAAATTACTGGTAGGTGTGTCGCCAGAAGTTTGTGTGTCGAATTTCCCAAATTCTGAATTTGGTCAAAAAGACTCTGTCCACCCAATTGTCTCTGTATCAACCGAGGTTTAAATAGACAAATCAAAAATCCTATCGCGGGAAAAATTCAACAAAAAAAAAAACTCTAAAAAGGGTTTTCTTTTGAATCGGTAACAACGTAAAATGATTTTGGAAAAGGCTTGCGGTTTCTGGATAACATTGGAAAACGGTTTTGGAAAAGACTTTTCTTTTATTTTCTCGGATGAAAGAAAACAAAAAAATACCGATGTGGAGGTGTGTCGCCAAAAGTTTGTGTGTCGAATTTCCCAAATTCTGAATTTGGTCAAAAAGACTCTGCCCACTCAATCGTCTCTGTATCAACCGAGGTTTAAACAGTCAATTCAAAAAACCTATTGCGGGAAAAATTCAACAAAAAAAAAAAAACCTAAAAAAGGGTTTTCTTTTAGATCGGTAACAACGGCTAATGGTTTTGGAGAAGGCTTGTGGTTTCTGGATAACATTGCAAAACGGTTTTGAAAAAGACTTTTCTTTTCTTCTCTCGAATAAAAGAAAACACAAAATTACTGGTATTGAGATGTGTTGTCGAAAGTTTGTGTGTTGAATTTCCCAAATTCCAAAATTGATCACCGTCGGTTGAAAAGCCTCCACCGGAGATTTTCACCGATGATCAGAAATTGAATATTACTGTTAATACCATGCACTCAAAAATATAGGAGGAAACCCACATGCGGTTTCTGGAAAAGGGTTTTCTTTGAGACTTGTGACATTGGAAAAGGGTTTAAGTAGACATTAAAGATTCGGCAATATCTGGCATGCACCCAGTATAACGGAATAATTCAAAAAAAAAAAAAAAAAGATTGCATTGGAAAAGTGTTTTGGAATGAAAGAAAGCAAAAAATTACTGGTGTGGAGGTGTGTTGCCGGAAGTTTGTGTGTTGAATTTCCCAACTTCCGAATTTGGTCAAAAAGAATCTGCCCACCCAATCGTATCTATATCAGCCGAGGTTTAAACAGACAATTTAAAATTCCTATCACAGGAAAAATTCTACAACCAAAAAAAAAAAAAAAACAAAAGGAAAACCCAGAAAAGGGTGTTCTTTTAGATCGGTAACAACGGAAAATGGTTTTGAAAAAAACTTGTGGTTTCTTGAAAACATTGGAAAAAGGTATTGGAAAAGACTTTTATATTCTTTTCTCAGATGAAAGAAAACAAAAAATTACCGGTGTGGAGGTGTGTCACTTGAAGTTTGTGTGTCGAATTTCCCAAATTATGAATTTGGTCAAAAAGACTCCGCCCACCCAATCGTCTCTGTATCAACTAAGGTTTAAACAGTCAATTTAAAAATCCTGTCGCGGGAAAAATTCAAAAAAAAAAAAACCTAGAAAAAGGGTTTTCTTTTAGATCGGTAACAACGGAAAATGATTTTGGAAGAGGCTTGCGGTTTCTGGATAACATTAAAAAACGGTTTTGGAAGAGACTTTTTTTTTCTTTTCTCGGATGAAAGAAAACAAAAAATTACTGGTGTGGAGTTGTGTCACCGAAAGTTTGTGTGTCGAATTTCCCAAATTCTGAATTTGGTAAAAAAAGACTCTGCCAACCCTATCGTCTCTGTATCAACCGAGGTTGAAACAGACAATTCAAAAATCTTGTCACGGGAAAAATTCAATAAAAAAAAAAGGGTTTTCTTTTAGATCGGTAACAATGGAAAATGGTTTTGGAAAAGGCTTATTATTTCTGGATAATATTGGAAAACGGTTTTGGAAAAGAATTTTCATTTCTTTTCTCAGATGAAAGAAAACAAAAAATTACTGGTGTGGAGGTGTGTCGCCGGAAATGTGTGTGTCGAATTTCCCAAATTCCAAATTTGATCAAAAAGACTCCGCCCACCCAATTGTCTTTATATCAACCGAGGTATAAACAGACAATTCAAAAATCCTGTCGCGGGAAAAATTCAATCACAAAAAAAAAAAAAAAAAAAAAAAATCCAGAAAAAAGGTTTTTATTTTAGATCGGTAACAACAGATAATGGTTTCTAAAAAAAACTTGTGGTTTCTAGATAACAGTGGAAAACGGTTTTGGAAAATACTTTTCTTTTTTTCTCTCGAATGAAAAAAAACAAAGAATTACCGATGTAGAGGTATGCCGCTGGAAGTTTGTATGTCGAATTTCCCAAATTTCAAATTTGGTTAAAACTACTCTGCCCACCCAATCGTCTCTGTATCAACCGAGGTTTAAACAGACCATTCAAAAATCCTTTCACGGGAAAAATTTAACCAAAAAAAAAAAAAAAACCCAAAACGGGTTTTCTTTTAGATTAGTAACACCAGAAAATCCTATCCCTTTTTCTACCCATTGTTTATACTTGCCTTGTACAAGGTATTCTCCTAACGCCCATGCCCAATACTCGTATCCCGTGATACGAATAAGCTCGTTTCATGGACCCAAGCCACGCTCAACGAACTCACGTAAGTCATGGTTTGGTGGGCCATGAGTAATCAAATATGATAATTTATTCTTCTCAAAATTGGTTTTGTTAAGATAAATGGAAGATGAAGAAATACCCAAGAAAACTCGTTCTTTTACCTTAGGTAGACTAAAATGTATTCACCATAAGTGATAGCCCAAAAAGCCCATCTCTACTCTTTAGTGGCTCAAAAAACCTAAAGAGTTGGTTCTAGAAACTTCTTACAGTTGTGTCAATCACTTCAGAGACCAAGATAATACTTTTACATTTCTTTGACTAGTCTCCGGAGCACTCCTTGATCTAACTCTAGAGACCGGATGTTTCTCCATATTTGCACTGGCTGCTTGCTTTAAACCAATCCTTGGCATGCCATTCACACCAGATATGGAAAAGTAGCTTGTAGAAGCTTCTAGGATTCTGAAAAGCACTGTAAGTTTGACCATCTGGCTGTCATCACTTCCCAACTGTCATTCCTTAGATACTAGAAATAGGATTGAGTTTGTTAGAGCGCCTCTAGAGCCCATAAGCTTTTCTGTTCCAAGCTACCTCTAAAATGACTCAAGACTTCCTCTATAAATAACTCTCCCTTCTCCAGAGCAAGACACGCACAACCAGTCCCAACATCACTCACGAAAACACACCACAACAACTCATAAGCACAACACAATCTCACATACTCTCAGTTCTCTCTCTCTGCCTCTCTCTCCATTAGAGAACCACCCAGAAGTTCATCTTTTAGTGCTAGAAACTTATAAACTCCATTATATTCATCAATTTCTTCATTTCAGGAACATTTCTAAAAATCACCAAAGTTTGTCACTGAAGGCAACTCGTGTTCATCTCTGGAGTGACCTTGAGCCACATCCAAAAAGACTCTAGAGAAAACAATCCATCTCTAGCTTACCTTAATCGAATCTCCATTAACTATTTAATTACTCCTCCCACCTTTATTCGATCTCACCGGTTTCCTTTAGTCGATTCTTTTGTGTTCTATTGCAAATTATCTTAGTGATTTGGCAACGGAGAATGTCCTGGAAGCCATCCTTCTTCGATTTCTTTCGAGCCTAATCGGACCAAATCATGATGGAGGCTATATCCTAGTTTGTTTGTTTTTAATTTGTGTTTTTTTTTTTTTTTTTGCTCCAACTTTTAACATCTCTGGTCACTTCGGATCCATTACCAGCCAGTCAGAGATCGTCACATCGACGACCTGGATACGTCAATCACCGGATCTATCGGGTCCCATCAACACCCACCAAATTTTTTTTTAACATGCTAATAATGACCTCAATAGCACTAATGGAGGCATATAAAAGGGGTTACTACTCTGTTTAGGAAGGGTGGATCATTTCTTACTTATTAGTATGCAATGTGATTAGTTTAATTAATTTGATATTAGAGATTGATCTTAAAATAATAAATGTATTAAATTTTTAGAGTTTTAAGAAAACTTTCAGAAGTTGTAATTTAACCTCTTAACTTATGTTCAATTTTAATTTGGCTTCAACTATTAGAAATATTACCCCCCCAAAAAAAAAAAAAATCCTGTACGGATTAAATCATATAAATGCTATCCAATTTGATTACCTTAATATATATATATATATATATATATATGTATATATGAGAGATATTTTTACTGGTATTTTAACAAAAAAGAACTAGTATGAGAACCTAATTTTGAATATGGGCTGGTTAACTTTGGATTGTCTCACGA
This sequence comes from Ficus carica, assembly GCA_009761775.1. Lineage (NCBI taxonomy): Eukaryota > Viridiplantae > Streptophyta > Magnoliopsida > Rosales > Moraceae > Ficus > Ficus carica. The sequence goes on along the minus strand of CM019742.1, from coordinate 12,557,375 downwards.
ACAAATATTCATTTTCATCGGAGTATCTCTTATAGAGATTATTTTTATTTTTATTTTTTTGAAATTATCTCTTATAGTGATATTTTCCCCATATTTTGCTGATTCCATTATAAGATCAAATCCCATTTTAACAACCTTCTAAATATATCTCATTTTTATAAACCGATGTTCATTGTACATATTCAAAAAACCATGAATATATATGTATAGATATAGAATAAAATTTTTGCTGATTACATATATAATCTAGCGACAATACTATATCTGACTTTACTAAAAAGTATAGAGTTTGAATCCACCGTTTTACATTTTAAAAATATAAAATAAAGATCTTGCATTTTTTGCAACCATTACGGAAAAAAAAAAATAAAAAAAGCCACTACTATTAGTGTAATTATTGTAATGATACTACTGTTATAATAATAATAGTAATAATACTATGGTTCTACAATTATTAATATCATAACGATACTATGATACAAAGACTATTATATTATCATAATGATATTTTGAAACTTCTACTATTTTAACTATAATTATACTATGATACCACTACTACTATCGTCATAATGATACTGTACGAGGTAAAAAAAAAAACAATTTCTATAACGATACTAGTGGCTATATATGATCATTAGCCAAATGTCTAATTGAACAATTTTAATAATTAGGTTGTTGTCGTATTTTTACAACATTATTAATCCATAAAAATAGGGTAATTATGTAAATAATCCTTTCACCAAATGTATTACTTGGTGAAAACTAACGGGAAGACCATTTACCATAGAACAGGACTCTCGATCAGAGCAAAAAAAAAAAAAAAAAAAAAAACCATTTTACTAGTGTAAGACCAATTGATATCCAAATTTGAAAGACCTTGTTAAATTAGATAGTTCATTAAGTGAGACACTTGATGGAAACTAATTCGGGATGCATTAATCAGAATATTAATAGGTCTCCTCTCCTCTTTTTTTTTTTTTTTTTTTTCTCTCTCCTTCCTTCTTCCTTCTCTCGACGCTCCCTCCCCCTCAAGCTAGAACTTTCCAATATCATGCGTCCAATTCTGTTGAAATACATGTATGTGTGTGTGTATATATATATATACACACATATATATATATATATATATTTTCCGGATTTTCACAATATTTGCCTTAAAACAATGAAACTATAAGTTTGCTCTCTGCTTCACCAGTTAACCGGATGTCACCCACTGGTTAACCGAACATGCCTAGAAAATACACTAAGGGTGCGTTTACAAAATCGTAAAGAAATGTAATGGGATTGGAAAGTAAAAAAAAAAAAAAAAAAAAAAAAAAAAAAGGAAAAGAAAGATCATTGATCCACCTTTCTAGTGTTTACTTGCCTATTAGATGGTATAAAAGCAAACACTGATCACTCCCTTTGTTGTGTTTACTAATTTCAGTAATGTTAATCTTTTTAATATAATTACTAAAATATCCTTTTATACTATTAAAAACACTAGCCAATAAAAACTTATTAAGGGTATATATAAGTCAATTTATTTCAGTTGATAAGGAATTAATACCAAGGGATGTAAGGGGTTGATATTCCACTTTTTTATGTCTTATATTGTGTGAAGCGTACTAAATTCTCATTTCCCATTTTGTAAGTAAACATATGATTATTGAGGAAACATAACGACTACTCACTTTTTATTTCCCTTTTATGCAAGTAAACATGCCCTAGGCATGCATGGAGGGAGGGGGGCCCTACTGGGAAAAAAAAGTTCATATAGTTTTCTTTTCTTTTTTTTTAACGAAAAGTTCATAAAGTTATTCCTAAATTTATAGTCGTTTAAAATTAATTGTGCCTCCACTAAATGCCATTCGGATTTTAGTTATCTACTTTGAGAAAGACATTTTTGATGCTACTGGCAATGAAGCTAATATGCAGAGGTATCAAAATTAAAAACTTGTCGAGAACAATTGTGATGTCTTGCTTATGAAAAAGTACGAAAAATTTTACTTGTTTTTCATATTCTTAGTTTGTAATTTTTATCTTTAGTTGTGCCCCCACTGAGCTCAAAGTCTGGCTCTGTCCTTGGCCCTAGGTGTTCCGCATTTAATCCCAATTGATTTGTGTTAACGTTTAGCCCCTTGTAGTTTGGGCACGTTGTTAACCAAATTAGTTGACCTTAAATACATGGATTAGAGACCAAAACGTTCTATCATAGAAGATTAAGGATCTCTAATTAAATTGTAGTTTAATTAGTGTTCATACCATTAGGTTCTTTCTAGTAGAGAACCTAATTTGATTGTCGATCGGTATTGTTGACTAGTTTTACAGTAGAATATCTGTAACACATCCTTAGGAAACTTGATTAAGTATCATTTATATAGTGTTCCTCACATAATGAGATCTAGAATGATGAGCATGGTGTCAACTTGATATTCCATGTTTTGATGATTTGAAATGAGACATTTCATCTTATGCTTGTTTTAAATACAATTAGAGAAATATGTGGTTTGTACGTGATTCCACCTATGTTGTTGACGCTCTTTCTTATCACAATTCCATGGTTCCCTGAAATCTTAAGACGCAGTGGAGAGTCATGATTCACGACTTTTGGATCTAAATTATATAGTTTCTCATATCTGTAGAGAAGGAAATAGAGTTGCAGATCATTTGATAAATCTGGAATTCATCAATCGGTTGATATTTGGTGGGCCTTGGCCTCAGATTTTTGCAAAAGCTCATTAATGATGAGGTTAGCTAGCTAGATTCGAGAGCCAACATAAGACATAATACATAATGTATAATTTAGGGGCTATTTTTGAAATTAATTCTTCTTTTTATTAATCTAGCACGTGGCTACAACTTGCTAGTTCGTTTTAAAATGGTGCGGCTGGTGCTAGACCTTTTGAGCACAAAGTGAATATATAATCTGTTAATAAACATCGTGAATAAAATATGGATTTAGAAGTAAATAGTATTTTTTAAGATGTTTTTTAACAAACAATCGAGGTTTTAAAAAGTAGTTAAAATGGTCGTTTTCTTTTAAAGTGGTAAATCAATTTCTTTAAATGATTAATCAGTGATTGACTATGTAATATTGTTAATTTAATAAATTAGTAATTGGCCGTAGTCAATCATTGGTTTGTCAATCATTAATTAACTGTATCATTCAATCATTATTGAACAAATGGTCATTTAGCTAAATTAAAAAAAAAAATTGGCCATCTATTAAATTGGGTTATCAAAGAGGTCACCCACCCTAAATTTTCACAAAATAATCGGGAAAAAATTGTCAAAAAAATTTTATGTAATGGCAATGGCCATGCCACCAAGGTTAAGTTTTCATCCATGGAGAGCCCAAAACAAGACTAGCTAGGCCTTTTATAGTTGATGTAAAATTGCTTATTATTTCAGTAAACATAGTTCAGCGCCAAAAAAAAAAAAAAAAAAAAAAAGGAAGTTGTATAAGAGCATTGACAACAAAATTTAGATCACTTTCATTCATAACGTAATCTTCTCAACTTACTCAAAATACAGAATCCCTAAGTGTCAAACATTGCACTAGGAAACGCAAAAGTAATTAGACACTTTCTTTTAGGAGGTACAATTGATGTAGTATGGTTTAAGCAACTAGGCGATAAGTTGGCTTCGCAAGCAAGTGATTAGCCCTTCCCACTGATAGACCAAAAACCTCGGTCATATCAACGTCATTCGGTTTCATGCCATTAGGGAGTTCCCAACTAAAGCAGTGCACCAATTGAGCCAACACAAATCCGACGGTCACAAGACCTAATTGCATTCCGGGACAGCCTCTACGACCAGACCCGAATGGTAGAAGTCGAAAATCATGACCTCGTAAGTCTATGTCGCTACCGATGAATCTTTCTGGATGAAACTCTTCCACATTCTGCGACCACACATTAGGATCTCTTCCTATCGCCCAAGTGTTCACTATAATTCGTGATTTCTTCGGTATGAAATATTCCTCAATAGTAATATCTTCCCTAGACTCACGTGGAACTAATAATGGCGCGACTGGATGTAGCCTGAAGCTCTCAGTTATGACCATGTTCAAGTAATCTAATTTTCCTAATTCCTTTTCTTCAACCATTTGATGTATCCCAACCGCACTTTGTAACTCGTCTTGAAGATTTTTCATCACTCTTGGGTTCCTTAGAAGCTCGGATAATGTCCACGATACCGACGTGGAACTAGTATCAAATGCACCTGTCACCATCTCTAACAAGACCGCTTTGATATTTGTTCGATCGATCACATAAACATGGTCATCTTCCGGGTTCAAGGGTTGGTTCATGTATGAAAGCAACACGTCAACAAAGTCCCTGGGCCCAGCTTGTTGACTAGTACTTGCTGCTTGTTCATGTTCCACAATGATATTTTCCATCACTTGGTCGATGGCCTTTCTAACTTTCTTCATGCGCCTTGTAAGTCCCTAAGACATGGGTTAGGAGAAATTGACATTAATGTGGTATCCATAGGATATGGTATCATACACACACACACACACACACACACACACACACACACACACATTATATAATAATAATTTTATACAATTATTGTTTATATTCTTTCTTTCGACACCAAAAAAAAAAAAAAAAAACCATCATACGCACTCACATACATATTATATACATCTGTAACTGAAGCATACACTCTAGTGAAGCTAGTCATTATAATTTTGTTTTTCGTACTAGGTAGTGATGAATAGAATTATTACTATTATTTTTGCTATGATAGAATTAAAAATTGTTTACTTATACTATGTGTTATGTCTAAATCTACTGGGTATGGTAGAGTGGTAAGGGTAGAGTGGTAAGGGATCCAACTCAACAAGTCATATGTTATAACCCAGGGTCCAGACTCCCAAAATGGATCATGTATGGCTAGTCCTCAATGGGATAGGCATGAATTAGCTCTGTGTTAAAAGCATAGAGAGTTTTAAGTGGGTATCTCTATCGGCCACTATACCACCACTTCTACCACTGATGGTCTTTCACCAAATTAATCATAAATAGTTGCCGTTAAACCCTCAAGTTGATCATTCGACAATTATGTAAACCTACGTCAGTTTTATTAAATTTTGTGGATATGGTGATATAAAGTTTTCTAAACAGTAGTTTAATTTCTTTTCTTAATTTATTATTCTTTTAAAAGTTTAGTTTAGTGAAAAAGAAACGAACATTTATAAACAAAACAAAAGGTTTTTAATGAAGTAAATTAGACAAGAAAATTATTTAGAATTATTTAGGGAGTACATATGAGAAAAATGGTATTTGAAATGACCATGAAATAGATGTTTAATTAGTGGGACCATATTTGAGGAAAAATTACTTCAACTAGGTAATTATTAGGGTATAAATATTTATTTAAGTAGTCACAGAACTTTCGAGAAAAGTTAATTTATTAGCGAGTTAGGGAAAAAATAAAGTAAAATAAGGCACATTTAAAGTAAAATTCAAGAAATAAAAGAAAGGTAAATGGATTGAAAAATGCATGCTTCAATCACAGCACACATTTTGGTTGAATGTACGCGTGTGTAAACAAGTATGAAATACTTGCAAAAACAAGTCAGCAAATTAGCTAAAAAATCAATTATGGGTTATACTATGAAAAAATAGTAGTTAAGAAAGTCGTAGGAAGAAAATGTTTGAACATGGATATATTTAAGAAAAGTTATTTTAACAGGAATAAATTAGATAAACAATATTTATGAAAAATAATAATTGAGAGAGTCAGGAAAAAAAAAAAAAAAAAAAAACACATCAAAGGGGCGTCTATTGACACCCCTCAATCTACTTTCCCCCTAAAAATTTGGAGCAATATAATCCTTACGTAAAGGCCATCCTATCTAGTTTTCAAGTATTAAGATACGTTTCAGACGTGAATGATTATCATAGGAGATTCTCAACATATAATAAGATTCTCTTTCTTGAAAATATGCACTTTTCCAAATTCAGAAAATAGACATAATTCTAGGATTCCTCCTCTTTCTTAAATTATCCATCAATTAAAATTTAAATATCCACGATTACTTATTACACCTGTCTTATTATTCCACAATAATCCCAACAATTTAATTGTGTTTTTAATCTTTATGCATCCACCAACAAATAACACCCCCCCCCCCCCCCCCCCCCCCCCCCCCCCTTTCAAATAATCCTTTTTTTTGTTGTTGTCATTTTAGTGTTTTTCTTATTTTTCGACTTTTTTTTTTTTTGAGTTTAATTCAAATAAATATTTTTCTTTTTTATGTTTCAAATAAGATTTCATGAAACTAATAAAGTTGTAGTTTTATCTTTATTTTTTCCTGAAGTATTTTTTTAACGTCATAGATATATGTACATATATGTATATATATATATATATATATATAAAGTGGTAGATTATTTATCTTGATATAATAATAAAGTCGTTGCGAAAGCATATACTGTAAGTTATTGTTCATAATTTTCTAGTAAAAATAGTTGTTAAAAAAATAACTGTATGGGAGAAGACAAAATTGCAAGATATAATATAATTTTTTGATGATTCAATTTGTTATTTCATGTATCAAAAGCTAGATGATTAATTTGTTGGGAAATCATTAAAAATTTTAGCCAGTTTTTACTTTTTAATTTATCTGTGGTAGATAAATCAATATTTTTTTCAATCTTCACAACAAAAATCAATATTTTAAATTTAAAAAAAAAACAAAAAATTAAAACCTGGATATCTAAATGTAAATGATTAGAAATATTATGTTAATGATTATAAATAATAAAAGTGATTATAGGGTAAAGAGTAGATTAAATTTAAATTTTTAGAATAATAATAGGGAATGTAACAAGTAATAGTGAACATTCAAAATTTTTAATTGGTGGATAATTAAAAAAAGAGGGTGGGGAAAATAGATAGAGGGATGTCAATAGACATTTAAACATGGACATATTTGAGAACAATAGCTTTAATAGAACAATTAGGAAAAAGAAAATTATGAGCATTATTTTTGAGGTTATAATATTTTGTATTAGAGAGGCATTTGAGGGAAAAAAATATTTTAATTACAATAAATGAGAAAGAAAAAGTATTTTAATAAGATATAATTAAAAATATAAGATATAAAGGAAGCTCAATCAACAAAACAATAGAATAAAAATTGGCTTTTTTATACATATTTGTTACATGTTCGCAGGTGCGAAATAGACAAGTAAAACAAAATAAAAGACAAAAAATCAACATGATAATAAAGTGCCTATAACATGATGATACATGACGATCACGTGAGCATTACGTGATAAGTAGGAAAGGCATGATAAAAAAATCATTGGCTCAGAGTTATTAATTAATAAATATAATAATATATATGGTATTTAATATATAATTCATATAGTATTCTGTAATGTATTATATATTATATTTGTATATAAATATATACAAATACATATATATATATATATATATATATATAAACGATGACATATTTAAGAGAAAAATATTTTAATAAGAGTAAAGTAAAAAAAGAAAAAAAAAGGCACGGTTGTAGGGAAAAGAGTAAAATACACACACACACACACAAAATACGACCAAAATAAAAGAAATAATTATTCTAATAGAAAAGTTTAAACAAAGACACCTTTGTGGAAGGAGAAAAAAAAAAAAGAAAAAAAAGGAGGACCTTTGTGGAAAATAATAAAAGAGGAGGAGGGAGGAGGTGTCTTTGTGGGGAAACAAATCGGAGGATCGATATCTACAAATTAAATAAATAAATAAATTTTTAGTCACAACATTTTGTATGACACTTTTAATCAAAATATTTTTATGTGACTAGATCATGTCACTTTTAATCACAATCTTATGATTAATTTTCATTTAGTTACAAATTTTTGTTGTGACTAAAACCCCGTGATTAAAAGTTTTGCTCACACCAAAAATTTGTGACTAATTGCATATTAGTCATAAGATTGTGAATAAAAATGTCATTTAGTCATATAATAATATCATAACTAAAAGTATTGTAAGAAAATATTGTGACTAAAAGTTGGATTTAAAATATATATATATTTAGAGAGGAGAAGACTTAAAAAAAAAAAAAAAAAAAAGGAGGAGGAATTGATTTGTGTTAACGTTTAGCCCATTGTTGTTAGAACATGCTGTTTACCGAATGTCATAACCCAGGATCCAAACTCCTAACATGGACCATGTATGGCAAGTTTTGAAGGGCTACGCAGGAATCAACTCTAAGTTAAAAGCATAGAGAGTTTTAGTGGATATCCCTATCGGCCGTTGTAGCACCACCATCACTGATGCTTTTTAATCAATTAATCTTAAACAGCTGCTGATAAACCCTCGGATTGATCATTAGACAATTACATAAACCTACGTACGTACTCAGTTTTTTAAAATTTTGTAGATATGGTAATCTAAAGTTTTCTAAATAGTAGTTTAATTTCTTTCTTTCTTGATTTATTATTCTTTTAAAAGTTTAGTTTAGTGAAAAAAAAAAAAAAATCACGAACATTTTTTAAACAAGCAAAAGGTTTTAATAAGGTAAATTAGACAATAAATTATTTAGAATTATTTAGGGGAGTACACATGAGAAAAATGGCATTTGAAATGACTTCATGAAATAGATGCTTAATTAGTAGGACCATATTAGAGGAAAAATTACTTCAACTAGGCAACTATTAGGGTATAGATATTTATGTAAGTAGTCACAGAAAAAGCTAATTTATTAGTGAGTTAGGGGAAAAAAAATAAGGCACATTTAAAATAAGATTCAAGAAATAAACGAAAGGTAAATAGATCGAAAAATGCATGCTTCAATCACAACATACATTTTGGTTGAATGTACGCGTGTGTAAACAAGTATGAAATAATTGGAAAAAAAAAAAAAAAGTCAGTAAATTTGCTAGAAAATTAATAACGTGGTATTATGAAAAAATAGTAGATAAGAAAATCATAAGAAGAAAATGTTTGAATAAAAAATATTTTAACAGAAATACATTAGAGAAATAATATTCATGAGAAAATAATAATTGAGAGAGTCGAAAATAAACACATTTAAACATGGACATATTTGAGAACAACTGCATTAATAGAGCAATTAGAAAAAGAAAACTATGAGCATTATTTTTGAGGTTGTAATATTTTAATGGATTATATGAAAAACGATAATTATGCAGAGATGTATTTGAGAAAAGATAAATATGAAGAGATGTAATTGGGAAAAAATTGTTTTAATTGGGATAAATAAGAAAGAAAAAGTATTTAATAAGGTGTAGTTAAAAATATTAGATTTAAAGGAAGCTCAATCAACGAAACAATAGAAAACAGATGGGCTCTTATTTATATATTAGTTATATGTGCCTGCGTGGATTTAGCTTGTTATATATATATGTATTAATTTTAAAGATTTTTTATTTAAAAAATGTAGATACAAAATTTTTTAAATAAAAGAAGCAAATCAAAAGTATTTTTCAAAATGTTGAGCAAAAGATGCAACAAATAAAAATAAATAAATAAATAAATAAAAGATTAAAAAAAATTATAACAAGTAAAAGCTTTTCAGCTCAAAAAGAAAGAATAACAGTAAAGAATGGTAGCACTAAATAGTAAAGAAGCATGAAATGATTTCATCTGAGAAAAGAAAAAACCTCACAAAAGGATAAAATAGAAAGATGAAAGTTTTCAACAGTAAAAAAACTTCAGCTTAGACATAAACGAGGATATATTTATGAGAAAAAAGTAATTAAAAAAAATTAAGATTTTAAAGAGAAGAGAAGAAAACGAAAACACACATACAAAATACGACCAAATTAAAAGAACGAATTATTCTAATACTAACCAAACAAAAACTAAACAAAACAAAAAAAAAAAAAAAAGGGAATTTTTAAATGAAGACACCTTTGTGAAAAACAGAAAAGAAAAGAAAAGAAAATTAAACAAAAAAAAAAAAATGAAGAGGAGGAGGAGGAGAGGAAAAAAGAAAAAGGAAAAATAGAAATAATTGTAAGACGACAAAAACACAAGTTTCACAAGAACAAAACGGATTGAAGACGTGGTTCACAAAGAAAATAAAATGTAAGATTTTGAATGCTCGAGAAATTTTAACATGGTCTAAAAAAATAAAAAAAAGTAAAGACAACAAAAATTAAATAGACAAACCTGAAGGTCAAGTGGCCCAAGATAAGGTACATAATCAGCTAGATTGAAAGCTCCAACAAGGTTCGTTGAATCCTCAATAATCTTCTTCAAATCATACTTCTCATCCTTATTTCTCCCCAATATCATCTTATAAGTTATGTCCTCAATAAGCTCCCTTACCTTTGCACTAACATCCACCACCTCCCCCGCCGCCGCCGCCTCCTTAAGCCGCTCCACCAACGCCCCGACCTCGTCCCTTCGCAACGCCGCGAACGACTCGATCTTCGACCTGCTCATCAGCTGCAGCGTGCACAGCTTCCTCAAGTTGCGCCAGTACGGCCCGTACTCGGTGAAAACCATTCCTTTGCTGCCGTAAGAAAGGTACTCGGAGGCTTGGAATATCGGGCGGCTGGCGAAGGCGATGTCGTGCGTCTTGAGGAAGAGCTCGGCGGCTTCCGGCGAAGAGATGACTACGGCAGGGACTTGGCCGAGCCACAGGGACATGATGGGGCCGTATTTTTGGGCTAGGTCTCGGAGGCCGCGGTGCGGTAGGGTGGTTAGCATGTGGAGGCTGCCAATTATTGGCAGAGGCCGGGGACGGGGTGGAAGTTTTCGGCCATTTCTACCGTAGGTTTGGGCTGTGCGTCGGAGAATAAGGAACCAAAGAGGTCCGACGATGACTAGGAGAATGGCTACTAGTATTGAGAGCATTTTTGTTTCTGGCAGGTGTAATTGTATTCGAAGGTTGATTGTGTAGAGGTTTCTTATACAAAAGTACATACATATTAATTGAAAGCACATATGGGTATTTCGGGGCGTTAGGAAAGAGTACTTTCCAAAACTTTTTTTTTTTTCCTCAAAATTTTTGACTTTTTCAACTCAAAACTACTTTTTACTATTTATATATTTAAATCCGATCTTTTAAAAAACTCAAATTTTAAAAGTTTATAATTTTATTATTTTAAATTCAAAAGAGATATTTTTTTTATTTCGAATAATTTCTAAAGTAGCAAAATAAGATTCGTAATGAATTTTTTTTTCTAAATAAATTTCAAGATTTTACACTTTTTCATTCTAAATAGTTTTTTTTTTCAATCAAATATACATTTTCAAAACTCAACTCAATTCAACTCCAATCAAAATATCTCCAAAAACTCCATCTTTAATTGTCTTCCCCAAACAGCCCCTTAGTTGTTAGATTTAATAGATATGATAATAAATTTTTTTTAAATAAAATAACTGGCAGATCTACTATTTTAATCATCAATGGGTCATTTGAAAGCACCATGCAAAGCACCATTCACCATATATTGTGTTCAAATGTTATACAGTAAAATACAATATATATTAGGATATTTTCTTCTTTAATTGTGTATTTCGGTTACGGTAAGAGAGAAAGAGTATGTAATGTGATTGATAAAAGTAGATAGAAAAAAAAAAAAAAAAAAAAGAGATCATACATGTGCTGTTATTGATAAAAATAAATAGAAAAATGGAATGATAAACAATGATTTTATTGGATTTACTATTCAAATGTATTTATATTTGAATAGAATATTTAAGGAAATAAAACACATATCGTATTTCATTCGAATATAATGTAGAATAAGATGTGTTTTCAAATGCTACATTAAATAACTTTTCAATGTCAATGTTAAGAGCAGTTATGCATCGCGTATTGATGTAAATTTTCAACGTGGACACTCAAATATTATATAATTAAAAGATTAATTCCACAATTAAAAAATAATTTCTTTAGTAACAAAAATAAGGATTCCTACACTAAGCTTACGTTTGGTTCGTCGGTTGGAGATGAAATTTTTAAGTTGGAGTTGGTTAACTTTTCAAAAACTAGTTATAAATTTTGTTGACTTTTCAAAAAAAGACAAAAAGTTAGATGACAAAGTATAATTTAATTGGAGTTAAACTTAAATGTCAAACAAACTCTAAAAAAAAAAATTTGTGAAAAAAAAACTAATAGAATAATTAATGGAAAAAATATTAGAAGATACTGTGTTAAAAAAAAAAAAAAAGTAGTTGAGAAGGTCATCGAAAAAAAAAAAAATAGAGTAGGGGTTGGATAAAAGGTAAAAAATTGAAAGAAAAGGAAAGGGATATACCACAGTGTCTTTAATTAACCTTTTTACACGTACATAGACATATATACATATAGGATTTGTTTCCTATTTGGTACTAGATGATATCCAATAATGTGAACTTCAGTTTTCCAGTATCCAATAAAGTGAACTTCAGTTATTGTAAATATAAACTTTAATTGTTACTATGAATGCAAATTTATGCAGAAAAAAACGTAAAATAAGATGAATTCACTTTTACTCTAGCTATATTTACAATTCTGCATAAATTCACATTCCTAATAACTAAGTTCACATTCATAGTAACTGAAATTTATATTACTAGATACCATATAGTACCAGATATGAGACTTTATGTATATATGAATATAAGTATATATATATATATATGAATAGAAGTTCTTCAAGCTTTATTTGATTAAGGGCTTGTTTCATATGCCCATTTTTTAAATGTGTGAAAAGATAGTAATATAATATTTTTCCAACTTTTTCTACTATTATTATTCTCATTTTGGAAAAAAAAAGGTGAACATATCATTCTCAAACATATTTTATATAATATATTTTGAAATTCTTTTAAAATCTTTTTAAAATTTTCTCTCAATAATATATTATATCTAACATCAGTTCTTCTCAATTTATAACCATCCCAATTGGTTGAATTGCGTGGTGTAGATGGCTGAAGCAGCCTGGAATTGACTGAGTAAACAAATGAAGGCAGTCAAGTCGGACGAGGAATATTCTTATGTCATCCCTATACCCCACCCAAATTTTGCACAGCTCATCAAAAGAAACTGAAAAAAAAAAAATAAATAAATAAATAAATCTTTTTGAGATTAGATTTTGATTGTGTGAGGTTAAGGATAAATTTCTTGGATATTTTGATTCAAATTATAAAAAAAAATGAGTAAGAGATTAGAAACTTGAAAAAATAAAGGATCTGCTTTGGAGTATTTTGAGAATGATTTGTTTTATAATGTTTTAAAAATGATTTTGAAATACTTTTTAAAATTATATTTATAGAAAAATTAGTTTCAGTCCAAGAAAAAATAAAATTATATTTGAGTAAGTTTCTGAAAATAGTTTTTAAGTGTATAACCTTATAAAATGAAAACGAAATAAGAAAATAACTTTATTTCAGTTTATAATTCCTTAACAAAAGATAAAAATAATTTTTTGTTTTCATTTCTGTTTTCTAATTTTGTACAAAAACAGATACTATTTCAAAACCATTTCAAAAACATCCTTATTGAACACTGCCAGATTTTTTTTCAAAATTTTTCTAAAACAATATCAAATATGCCCGGCCAAAGATTGGGTTGCCCTATATAATGAAAGATAATATTATAATGTTGCATTTGGCTAATCAAACGTCAAAGTCTGATGGAAGATAATATTATAACGGTGATAAGTTGACAGTACAAAGTCGATAAATTTGTAGAAGATTGTATTAGAATAATTAACAAAATTTTTTTTTTTCCGTTTCTTCCTTTTTGAAAAACAACAAAGAGAAATACAAATAGGTTATCTGCAATTTGACTCTCTATAATTAATTTCTAGATTATAAAATTTTTGGATGGGTCTATTAACATCCTCTATTTTAATTTTTTATTCACTTTTTATAACCATTTACCGTATTAATTTTAGAATTAAATAACTACTTGTTTCACCATTTAATTTTTCTAAAAAACCCTTATAAATAAATTATTAACTTTTTTCTTTCTCCTTTCATTACAGTCTAAATCTCTATATATTTTTTTTTCTTATTTTTTTAAATGTTCTATTTTGTTATTTTTTAATTCATTTTCACGAGAATTTTTTTAAGAGAAGATTCTTTTATTTTGTATGTTATTATTCCTATTTTTCAATAGTTTTTGTAGTTCCATGTTATAACTTGTTTTTTATTTTTAAGAAATAACAAGCAAATGAAAAACACGTATGCATGATGTAGATATATAATCAAATATATCAATTTGATTGGTTATTCATTTTATAAATATATAGAAAAAATTGGTTTGGAATTCATGCAAACTATGAAATTGTGAGCCTTTTCTAATTATCTAATAAAAGTATTAACTAAATTCATAACATTTTCAATCATGTTTGTGGAATACTCAGCTTCATCAATATATTATCCTCAAGTTTTCAAGAAGAAGTATACCAAATACTAAGTTCATATTTTTTATTATAAAAAAGAAAGTTCATAGATTTTTATCTCAACATATAAACTAATGAAGAATTTTTATTGGATATCTAAAAAAAAAAAAAGAAAAAAGAAATCTCGTGAGAAAAAATTTAAAAATAAAGATAAAACAAAACATATTTAAAAAAATAACTGTGCAGTGGTTTAAATTTAGTATGTGGAGAAAGAAGAAAGAAGAAAGAAAGACAAATATTTCAGTCATATAAGAGCTTTTTGGGAAAATGAAGGGATAAAACAAGTAATTTTTTAATTCTAAAATTAATTTTTTGATGATTTTGGAAAGTGAGTGGGAAAAGGAAAATGAGGGGTGTCAATAGACGCACCCATTTCTTAATTTTAGGAGAGGATCTATTTGGATTGACATCTGCTGTCCAATTTTAGTGTCCCCAAAGATATCAAACCAATTATATATTTTAACACATTATTGAAAGAAATTTAGATATTAAGATATAAAAAATCAGTTATAAAACATTTCAATTTTTTTTAAATGACGTGTCATAATATTATTGATTAGACAACATTTAAAATACAAAAAAAATTGAATAAAAGATTTAAGTCCGATTTATTCAATAATTGGAAGCATGAAGAGTCAGAAAACTAATTACAATTGTCAATCCAATACTTCAATTTTCTCACTTAAGTTGGGTAATAGAATGACCAACTTGCCTAAAATAAATAATAAAATATGATTCCACCAATAAGATCGAGTAGCTGCACAGGATGGACATTGCTCTCTGACGATGTTCTTCAATATTGGTGGTGGTACATCTTTGGCGGCGTTGGAGATCTTTGATTATACGCTAACGTACAAGTGGAGTTTTTATTTCAATGAACACAATTTCAAGAATGAATTTTCAAGTCAAATTTGTAAACATCGCTCAGACAATTCAATGTGTGTCTATTTATTTACTTGTCAATAATTCAATATATTATTTTTTAAATTCAACCGTTTTTTTTTTTTGGCTCACTTTTTAAATTCAATATATTTTAATTCTTTTCTTTTTAATTTTTTTTTTCTATTTGTAATTGTAAATACACATCCAGATAATTAACAACAATAAAACATCTAAACAATTAGGGCTTCAACTTATATTTACCAGACACATTGTCTTTTGTGGAACAACACGAAGGCAAAAGGCAAGGAGACGTCTGGCGGCTCGACAGGTTGCTCGGTAGCGGCGTCGATGGTATGGGTGATGATACGGGTTACAAAGGAATTTCACAATGCGTTCAAAGCTTTTTTTTTTTTTTTTTTTTATGTTAATTTTTATTATTATTATTATTTGACTTATTTTTTTAGGAACTTCGGTTTGATAGCAAAATAAAATTTAAATATGAAAAATAAAAGAAATGAGAGAACCAAAGGTTTATCATTGTTTGTCCACGATAGGGAATCTACTATTTATTCTTAATTTGTGGATAAAACATGTTAATATATTGGGCTTTCTCATTAAAATTTAGAGATAATTAGGATACGTGCCATAAAAATAGAAAGTGCATTGAATTTTGGCATAACTAAAAAAGTATAGGTTAAATTGCTTATTTAGTCCCTCAATTTTTAATTTTGTGCAACTATGGTCTTTGAATTTTTTTTCATAGTTAGAATACCCCTAAACTTTTAAAATGTTGTTACAATAGTCCATTCTGTTAATTTTTGAACGAAATATATTAGTAATTTGATTAAAAAGTTGTGTTAAATATGGATTACGTTAAAAAATTAATGGAAAGAAATACTGTAGCAACGTTTTTTTATAGTTTATAGTCATTTCAGCTCCAAAAAAAGAATAGAAAATGCTCCTAAACTATTAAAATATTACTGCAATAATCATTTATGTTAATTTTTAAATTGAATCTGGTAGTAGTTTGGTCAAAAATCGATACTTGCTAACGGATTCTATCTAAATTAAATTAATGTAAAAGATTATTGTAATAATATTTTAATAGTTTAGGGGTATTTTAGCTATAAAAAAAATTTATAGACCAAAGTTGCACAAAGTTAAAATTTCAGATACCAACCTAGCAATTTACCCAAAAGTATGTCAAAACCTAGCAATATACGCTTACGTACAAGTGGAGTTGTCATTTCAACGAACAAAATTTTAAGAATGAATTTTCATGTCAAATTTGTAAACATCAGTCAGCCAAGTCAATATGTATCTATTTATTTACTTGTCAATAATTCAAAATATTATTTTTTAAAGGGAGAGACTTTAGTAGAGTCTATCTCACAATAACTATCAGTAGAGTCTCTTTTTAAACTGTTAAGATTTAATCAAACGGTTGAAATATTGTTGGTGTACCATACTTATCATACATCTTACCTCATATAACCCTTCTCAGCCCAAGTCTTCTCCGTCATCGGCGACCTACCCACGCCCCCCCCACCACCGGCCCCAGCCCCGGCCGCCCCCCACCCAGCCCCGGCCCCCCACTCCCAGGCCCCTGGCACCCCCCACAGCCTTCCCCCTGGCCCCAGCCCCCCCCCCCCCCCCCGGCGCCCCCCACCCCCTCTCTTTCTCTTCCCCTCTCTCCCGACCCCCGGCCCCCCACCCAACCCTCGACGGGGACCCCCATCCCCCCCTCTCTCTCTCTCTTCTTGCGTCGAGGGTGGGGGGCGCAGGCCGGGAAGAGAGAGAGGGGGGAAGAGAGAGAAAGAGAAAGAGAGAAGGGAAGAGAGAGAGAGGGGGTGGGGGTCCCGTTGGTTGGGGGGGGGGGGCGCCGGGGGGGTTGGGGGGAGGCCGTGGGAGGGGGGCCTGGGGTGGGGGTGCCGGGGGAGGGGGGACCTGGGGTGGGGGGGCGCCGGGGGGGCTGGGTAGCCAATAGGGGAAGGTTGGGGGGGTGTCGGGGGCCGGGGAGTGGGGGGCCGGGGCTGGGTGTGGGCGGCCAGGGCTGGGGCCGGTGGTGGGGGAGGGGGGTGGCGGGGTTGGGTCGTCGACGACGGAGAAGATTTGGGGTGGGAAAGGTAATATGAGGTAAGGTGTATGATAAATATGGTACACCAACAACATTTTAACCGTTCGATTAAATCTTAACGGTTTAAAAAAGAGCTCTACCGGTAGTTACGGTAATTACTATGGGAGAGACTCTACCACAACCTTTCCCTTTTTTAAATTCCACCGATTTTTTTTTCTCACTTTTTAAATTCAATATATTTTAATTCTTTTCTTTTAAATTTTTATCTATTTGTAATTGTAAATACACATCCAGATAATTAATAACAACAAAACATCTAAACAATTAGGACTTCAACATATATTTACCAGGCACATTGTCTTTTGTGGAACAACGCGAAGGCAAAAGGAAACGAGACGTCTGGCAGTTCGACGGGTTGCTCGGTAGCGGCGTCGATGATATGGGTGGTGGCTCGACAATGGCTTCGCCAGGTTACAAAGGAATTTCACAACGCTTTCAAAGTTTTTTTTTTAATTTATTATTATTATTACTTATTTTTTTAGGAACTTCGGTTTGATATCAAAATAAAATTTAAATATGAAAAATAAAAGAAATGAGAGAACAAAAGGTTGATCGTGGTTCGTCCACGTTAGTGAATCTACTAGTTATTCTTAATTTGTGGACGAAACATATTAATATATTGGGCTTTCTCATTAAAATATAGAGATAATTAAGATACCTGCCATAAAAATAGAAAGTGCATTGAATTTTGGCATAACTAAAAAAGTATAGGGTAAATTGCTCATTTAGTCTCTCAACTTTTAACTTTGTACAACTTTAGTTTTTGAATTTTTTTTCATAGCTAGAATACCCCTAAACTTTTAAAATGTTTCTATAATAGTCTCTTCCATTAATCTTTGAACAAAATCTATTAGTAATTTGATTAAAAAGTAGTGCTTACTATGGATTCTGTCAAAAAATTAACAAAAAGGACTACTGTGACAACGTTTTTAATAGTTTATAGTCATTTTAACTCTGAAAAAAAGAACAGAAAATGCCTCTGAACTATTAAAATGTTGCTGCAATAGTCATTATGTTAAGTTTTAAACTGAATCTGTTAGTAATTTAGTCAAAAAACGATGCTCGCTAATAGATTACGTCTAAAAATTAATGTAAAAGACTATTGTAGCAACATTTTAATAGTTTAGGGGTATTTTAGCTACAAAATAAAGTTCAAGGACCAGAGTTACACAAAGTTAAAATTTCAGGTACCTACCTAGTAATTTATCCAAAAGTATGTCAAAACATGGCATAACTATAATGTGAAGACCAAACTATCTTCATAGTAATTAAAAAACCATGTATCGCTTTCTTTCTTCTTCTCTATCCCTCCCCCCACCACCCTTTACACACTCCAAAATAGGCGGACGTGAAGATCTCTAGTTTCCGTCAGCATCTCCGCACATGACTGTGGCCGTGTACAGAGGAGATTATATATATCCTCTGTGTGCGGTAGTGGAGATGGGGCGGAGGTGATCTCCGACATCGGTGATCATCCCATTTTTAATTTTTGATTATGTAATTTTTTGGATTTTTTTCTTTACTAATTTTTTTTGGTGTTGTAGGCTTCTGTGATTTTTAATTATTAGTTTTTATTTTTTCACAAGGTGATAAAATCTAACAAATTTGGAAGTTAGCAATCGGTATCCTACTGTCGAAGGCGGTTACCAACGTGGTAACCAACTAGTATCTTGTTGATGGAGGTAGTTACTAGTAGGTAACCAGCCAATGGTGATGGTTCTTGGTCGGTTTCACGGTGAATACCAGATGGTAACCAACCGGTAACCATTAGCTGGCCGATATCATCATGAATACCAATTGATAACTTAATGTTATCCTGTAAAATAAATAAATAAATAATATACGACGTCATGTAATGACATTCTTTGCAATAGTTCTTTTCTTTATCGTCGATCAGTAATTAACTGTAGCAAGTCAATCAATGATTGACCATTCAATCATTATTGAACAATGACCATTGTCATTTAGCTAATTCAAAAAAAAAAGTTTGACCATCTATTAAATTGGGTTATCAAAATAGGCCACCCACTCTAATTTTTCATAAAATAATAGGGAAAAAATTGTCGACAAAAAATTTATATAATGACAATGGCCATGCCCCCAAGGCTAAGTTTTCATCCATGAAGAGGCTCAAAACAAGACTAGCTAGGCCTTTTATTGTTGATGTAAAATTGCTTATTATTTCAGTAAACATAGTTCAGAGCCAAGAGAGAGAGAGAGAGAGAGAGAGAGAGAGAGGAACTTGGATAAGAGAATTGACAACAAAACTTATATCACTTTCATTCATAACGTAATCTTCTCAACTTACTCAAAATACTGAATCCCTACGTGTCAAACATTGCACTAGGAAACGCAAAAGTAATTAGACGTACACTTTCTTTTAGGAGGTACAATTGATGTAGCATGGTTTAAGCAACTAGGCGATAAGTTGGCTTCACAACCAAGTGATTAGCCCTTCCCATTGATATGACCTCGGTCATATCAACGTCATTCGATTTCATGCCATTAGGGAGTTCCCAACTAAAGCAGTGCACCAATTGAGCCAACACAAATTGGACGGTCACAAAACCTAATTGCATTCCAGGACAGCCTCTACGATCAGACCCGAATGGCAGAAGTCGAAAATCATGTCCTCATAAGTCTATGTCATTACCGATGAATCTTTCTGGATGAAACTCTTCCACATTCTCCGACCACACATTATAATCTCTTCCTATCGCCCAAGTATTCATTATAATTCGTGATTTCTTCGGTATGAAATATTCCACAATAGTAATATGTTCCCTAGACTTGCGTGGAACTAGTAATGACACGACTGCATATAGCCTGAAGCTCTCAGATGTGACCATGTTCAAGTAATCTAATTTTCCTAAATCATTTTCTTCAACCAATTGATTCATAGATTCGATGAATATCTCTAATTTGTTAAATATATATTTAAGATAATTGTGCTGAATTCATACATAAATGATATGCGTCATGACTTCTTATGTTTACAAGTTATGGAAACTACCTTCAGTGGTTGATGAGTCGGTTTCATGAATCTGCTGCGACACAAGAATTTTACAAGTAAAAACACCAGATTTTTCTTCAATCTCAACTTGTCAACTTAATTTAGCTCTCGATTTGTCGCTTTCTCATATAAAAGTCATTTTAATTGTCCACATTTGGCTTTGATATTTATGAATTCAACTTAATGTGGGGTCCAATTGTTGCTATCAACAACATTCCAAATTCATCTTGTTAATTTTCGCTTTCCATCTAATTTATTTCCTTTGCAATCCAGACAAGTACGTGTATAATGAGTTATTTTTATCAAACGTCAAAATCAACTCCAATATTGCATCTCTCTTTGCTACATGATCAACAGCAGCCGCCGTTTCTTACTAAGGTTCCGTTTAAAACATAGATTTAAAATTAAAATTTTAAGTTAAAATTTATTGATTTTTTAAAAATTAGTTAATATTTTATTGAGTTTTTAAAAAAAGATAATAAACTGAGATTAAAACTTAGATTTGAACTTGAAAATTAAACATAAACTAGACTAGTAGAGTTCGGTAGATATATTGTATATACGTATATAATTATCCAAATAAATAACGGTGACAGCAAGAATCGATGAGTACACTACAATTTCTTAATTATATTAGCATTTTCATTATCTACACATCGTATAGAGTTAATCGTTTTAAAAAAATATAATAGAACTTGGGAAAAAAAAAAAAAAAAAAAAACCCCATTGAAGATGAGAAAAAACACAGAAACTACTACTATATTGCTATTTGACGGATAAGCCTCTCATCAAAATGCTTTGTTTGAAAAAATTCGAAGGAGAAAATCTGATAGAGAAAAAAAGAGTGCATGATCTAAGGCGTAAAATACCTAAAAAACACTAAGAACATTTTGGGAAAAAAAAAAAAAGAAGACCATTCATATCCATATGTAGCAAAGGGATAATAAATACCAGAGTTGAGAATCACCAATGTAAGTAACGATACTTAAATGATTTTCTAATTTATCTGTAACACCATTAGATTCACAAAAATTGAAAGTGATCATAACCATCAAGACCTCCGCATATCATAACAAATGAAGCCGTCTTTTACATAACATCCAAGGAAGTTTATTCAATTTAATCTTGATAGAGTGACCACATAAATTGAGTCCAAATATGTCATTGAAACTCTCAAGCTTTTTGAAGTGTCAAATTAGACACAACAAGTTAAACCATAGAAAATGTCAAAACAACCTTTAACAAAATCCTACTAACCCTGAACACAAGCCCAAAACCTACAATATACTAGGAGCACCTCTAGCATCAATTACGTTACGTGTTCACCTTGATTCAATCCTAAAGAGGAGGCAGTCATCTCATAACTATGATATCCGAAGCCACAAGGCGTTTATTGATAATGTTAAATTAATAAAAATCAAGAGATCACTCTACAAATTATTCATGCAACCATTATGAAGAGAATTTTAAGTGCCTCCCAAATCATATCCTAGGCCGAATCTATCGAGATGATGTTGTCTTTTAACTGTAGTCAATAATTGATTGACATAAATGCAAGTGAATCAATGATTAACCATTCAATCATTATTGAACAAATGATCATTTAGCTAAATTAAAAAAATAAAAAAAAAGTTTCGCCATCCATTAAATTGGGTTATCAAATGAGGACACCCACCCTAATTTTTCATAAAATAATCTGGAAAAAATTGTCAAAAAAAATTTTATATAATGGCAATGGCCATGCCACCAAGGCTAAGTTTTCATCCATGAAGAGCCTCAAAACAAGACTAGCTAGGCCTTTAATAGTTGATGTAAAATTGCTTATTATTTCAGTAAACATAGTTCAGAGCCAAAAAAAAAAAAAAAAAAAAAAAAAAAAGAGAGAGAGAGAGGAACTTGGAGAAGATTAACGTAATCTTCTCAACTTACTCAAAATACAGAATCCCTAAGTGATAAACATTGCCCTAGGAAACGCAAAAGTAATTAGACACTTTCTTTTCGGAGGTACAATTGATGTAGCATGATTTAAGCAACTAGGCGATAAGTTGGCTTCGCAACCAAGTGATTAGCCCTTCCCATTGTTAGACCAAAAACCTCGGTCATATCAACGTCATTCGGTTTCATGCCATTAGGGAGTTCCCAACTAAAGCAGTGCACCAATTGAGCCAACACAAATCGGACGGTCACAAGACCTAATTGCATTCCGGGACAGCCTCTACGACCAGACCCGAATGGCAGAAGTCGAAAATCATGTCCTCCTAAGTCTGTGTCGCTACCGATGAATCTTTCTGGATGAAACTCTTCAACATTCTCCGACCACACATTAGGATCTCTTCCTATCGCCCAAGTATTCACTATAATTCGTGATTTCTTCGGTATGAAATATTCCTCAATAGTAATATCTTCCCTAGACTCGCGTGGAACTAGAAATGGCGTGACTGGATATAGCCTGAAGCTCTCAGTTATGACCATGTTCAAGTAATCTAATTTTCCTAAATCCTTTTCTTCAACCATTCGATTTATCCCAACCGCACTTTGTAACTCGTCTTGAAGATTTTTCATCACTCTTGGGTTCCTTAGAAGCTCGGATAATGTCCACAAAACCGACGTGGAACTAGTATCAAATGCACCTGTCACCATCTCTAACAAGACCGCTTTGATATTTGTTCGATCGATCACATAAACATTGTCATCTTGCGGGTTCAAGGGTTGGTTCATGTATGAAAGCAACACGTCAACAAAGTCCCTGTGCCCAGCTTGTTGACTAGTACTTGCTGCTTGTTCATGTTCCACAATGATATTCTCCAGCACTTGGTCGATGGCCTTGCTAACTTTCTTCATGCGCCTTGTAAGTCCCTAAGACATGGGTAAAGAAATTCTGACATTAATGTGGTATCCATAGGATATGGTTTCATATATACATTATATAATAATAATTTTATACAATTATTGTTTATATCCTATCTTTCGACACCCAAAAAAAAAAAAACATCATACACACTCACATACATATTATATACATCTGTAACTGAAACATACACTCTAGTGAAGCTATTCATTATAATTTTGTTTTTCGTACTAGGTGGTGATGAATAGAATTATTACTATTATTTTTGCTACGACAGAATTTAAAAATAAAAAATAAAAAAAAATAAATAAATAAACCCCGAAAAAGAGGAGGAGGAATGATTTGTGTTAACGTTTAGCCCTTTGTTGTTTGGACATGCTGTTAACCCAATGTCATAACCCAGGATCCAAACTCCCATTATGGACCATGTATGGCAAGTTTGGATGGGTTAGGCAGGAATCTTAAACAATTACCGATAAAATTGATCATTAGACAATTACGTAAACCTACGTACCTACTCAATTTTATTAAATTTTGTAGATATGGTAATCTAAAAGTTTTCTAAATAGTAGTTTAATTTCTTTTCTTGATTTATTATTCTTTTATTAAAAGTTTAGTTTAGTGAATTAAAAAAAAAAAAAAAACGAACATTTATAAACAAGCAAAAGGTTTTAATGAGGTAAGTTAGACAATAAATTATTTAGAATTATTTAGGGGAGTACATATGAGAAAAATGGTATTTGAAATGACTCCATGAAATAGATTTTTAATTAGTGGGACCATATTTGAGGAAAAATGACTTCAACTAGGCAATTATTAGGGTATAAATATTTATTTAAGTAGTCACAGAAAAAAGTTAATTTATTAGTGAGTTAGGGAAAAAAAAATAAGGCACATTGAAAATAAGATTCAAGAACTAAATGAAAGGTAAATAGATCGACAAATGCATGCTTCAATCACAACATACATTTTGGTTGAATGTACAGGTGTGTAAACACGTATGAAATAATTGACAAAAAAAAAAGTCAGCAAATCAGCTAGAAATTAATTAGGGGTACTATAAAAAAAATAGTAGATAAGAAAAATCGTAAGAAGAAAATGCTTGAATAAAAATTATTTTAACAGAAATACATTAGAGAAATAATATTCATGAGAAAATAATAATTGAGAGAGTCGAAAATAAACACATTTAAACATGGACATGTTTGAGAACAACTGCATTAATAGAGCAATTAGAAAAAGAAAATCATGAGCATTATTTTTGAGGTTGTAATATTTTAATGGATTGAGAAAAGATAAATATGAAGAGATGTATTTGAGAAAAAAATTGTTTTAATTGGGATAAATGAGAAAGAAAAAGTATTTAATAAGTTGTAGTTAAAAATAATAGATATAAAGGAAGCTCAATCAACCAAACAATAGAAATAGATGGGCTCTTATTTATGTACTAGTTATATGTTATATGTGTATGCCTCGCACATGTAAATTTAGTTTGTTTTATAAATATATATATTAATTTTGAAAATTTTTTATTTTAAAAAAATTTAGATATAAAATATTTTAAATAAAAGAATCAAATCAAAAGTATTTTTCAAAATATTAAGGGTAAAAGATGCAAAAATAAATAAATAAATAAATAAAATACTAAAAAAGGTAAAAACAAAATTAAACCAAGTAAAAGCTTTTCGGCTCAAAAGAGAAACAACAGCAGTAAATAATGGTAGTACTAAATAATAAAGAAAAAACCTAACAAAAGGACAAAATAGAAAGATGAAAGTTTTCAACAGTGAAAAAACTTCAGCTTAATATAATAGTAATAGATATAAACGAGGATATATTTGAGAGAAAAAAGTAATTAAAAAAAAGAATGATTTTAGGGAAGAGAGAAGAAAAAGAAAACACACATAAAAAACACGACCAAAATAAAAGAACGAATTATTCTAATACTAACCAAAAAAAAAAAAAAGGAAAATTTTTAAATGAAGACACCTTTGTGGAAAAAAATAAAAATAAAAATAAGACGACAAAAACACAAGTTTCATAAGAACAAGCCGGAAGCAAGACGTGGTCCACAAAGAAAAGAAAATATAAGATTTTGAATGCTTCAGAAATTTTTAACATGGTCCAAAAAAATAAAAATAAAAATAAAAAGGAAAAACATGAGAAATTAAATAGACAAACCTGAAGGTCAAGTGGCCCAAGATAAGGTACAAAATCAGCTAGGTTGAAAGCTCCAAGAAGGTCCGTTGACTCCTCAATAATCTTCTTCAAATCATACTTCTCATCCTTATTTCTCCCCAATATCATCTTATAAGTTATGTCCTCACTAAGCTCCCTTACCTTTGCACTAACATCCACCACCTCCCCCGCCGCCGCCGCCTCCTTAAACCGCTCCACCAACGCCCCGACCTCCTCCCTTCGCAACGCCGCGAACGACTCGATCTTCAACCTGCTCAGCAGCTGCAGCGTGCACAGCTTCCTGAAGTTGCGCCAGTACGGCCCGTACTCGGCCATAGCCATTCCTTTGCTGCCGTAAGAAAGGTAGTCGGAGGCTTGGAGTATCGGGCGGCTGGCGAAGGCGATGTCGTGCGTCTTGAGGAAGAGCTCGGCGGCTTCCGGCGAAGAGACGACTATGGCAGGGACTTGGCCGAGCCGCAGGGACATGATGGGGCCGTATTTTTGGGCTAGGTCTCGGAGGCCGCGGTTCGGTAGGGTGGTTAGCATGTGGAGGTTGCCAATTATCGGCAGAGGCTGGGGACCGGGTGGAAGTTTTCGGCCATTTCTACTGTAGGTTTGGGCTGTGCGTCGGAGAATAAGGAACCAAAGAGGTCCGAGGATGACTAGGAGAATGGCTAGTAGTATTGAGAGCATTTTTGTTTCTGGCAGGTGTAATTGTGTGGACGAGTATTCGAAGGTTGATTGTGTAGAGGTTTCTTATACATAAGCATATATATATATATATGGAGAGAGTACTTTTCAACAAATTTTTTTTTTTAATTTTTGACTTTTTCAACTCAAAACATCTTTTAACTATTTATATATTTAAATATGATCTCTTAAAAAACTTAAACTTTCAAAGTTCATAATTTTATTATTTCAAATTCAGAAGAGAATTTTTTTTAATTTCGAATAATTTCTAGAGTAGCGAGATAAGATTCATAATGAAAATTTTTTTCTAAACATATTTCAAGATTTTACACTTTTTCATTTCAAACAGTTTTTTTTTTTCTTTCTTTAAATCAAACGTACAGTTTCAAAACTCAACTCAACTCCAATTAAAATATCTCCAAAAACTCCATCTTCAATTATTTCCCCAAACAGCCCCTTAGTTTGTTAGATTTAATAGATACGATAATAAATTTTTTTTAAATAAAATAACTGGCAGGATCTACTATTTTAATCATTAATGGTTCATTTGAAAGCACCATTCACCATATATTATATTCAAATGTTATACAGTAAAATACAATATATATTAGGATATTTTCTTTGTACTCTAATTTAATAATGTGTATTTCGGTTATCAGTGAGAGAGAAAGAGTATTTAATGTGATTAATAAAAGCGGATAGAAAAAAAGAGAGATCACGCATGTGCTGTGATTGATAAAAATAGATAGAAAACTGAAATGATAATAATGATTATATTGGATTTACTGTTCAAATATATTTATATTTGAATAGAATATTTAAGACAACGTAACAAAATACATATTGCATTTCATTCGAATATAATGTAGAATAAGATGTGTTTTCAAATGCTATATTAAATAACTTTTTAACGTCAATGATTAAGAGCAATTATATATCGCGTATTGATGTAAATTTTAAATGTGAACACTCAAATATTATATCGTTAAAAGATTAATTTCACAATTGAAAAATAATTTATTTAGTAACAAAAATAAGGATTCTTACACAAAGCTTGCGTTTGGTTAGCTGGTTGGAGATGAAATTTTTAAGTTGGAGTTGGTTGACTTTTCAAAAACTAGTTATAAATTTTGTTGACTTTTCAGAAAAAGACAAAAAGTAAGATGACAAAATACAGTTTAGTTGGAGTTAAACTTAAATGTCAAACAAAGTCAAATTTTTTTTAAAGAAAAAAAATGTGAGAATATAGGTATATTTGTTAAAAAAAATAAAATCTACTAGAATAATTAATGGAAAAAAATATTAGAAGATACTATGAAAAAAAAATAGTAGTTGAGAAGGTCAT
Organism: Ficus carica; assembly: GCA_009761775.1. Lineage (NCBI taxonomy): Eukaryota > Viridiplantae > Streptophyta > Magnoliopsida > Rosales > Moraceae > Ficus > Ficus carica. The sequence continues at coordinate 12,529,904 of CM019742.1, read as the reverse complement.
AGAAAAAAAAAATGAGTAGGGGTTGGATAAAAGGAAAAAAATAGAAAGAAAAAGAAAGGAATATACCAAAGCGTCTTTAATTAACCTTTTTATATGTATATAGACATATTTTCATATAGGGTTTGTCTTCTATCCAGTACTGAATAACATCCGGTAATGTGAACTTTAATTACTGTGAATATGAACTTTAGTTACTAAAAATGTGAATTTATGCTAAAGAAAATGTAAAATAAGAGGAATTCACTTTCACTCTAGTTATATTTCCTTCTGCATGAATTCACATTCCTAATAACTAAGTTCACATTCATAACAACTGAAATTTACATTACTGGATACCATATGGTACCCGATACGAGACTTTGTGTATACATGAATATAAGTATATATATATATATATATATAAATACACACGCACATACATACACGAATAGAAGTTCTTCAAGCTTTATTTGATTAAGGGCTTGTTTCATATGCCCACTTTTAAAATGTGTAGAAAGATAGTAAATAAAAATTTTCCAACTTTTTCTACTATTATTATTATTCTCATTTTGAAAAAAATAAATAAATAAATAGACATATTATTCTCGAACATATTTTGTACAATATATTTTTGAATTCTTTTGAAATATTTTTAAAATTTTCTCCCAATAATGCATTATATCCAGCATCAATTCTTCTCAATTTATAACTTTATAAATAAATTTTAAACGTCTTTTGTTTTAAAAAAGGAAAAACTTTTTAAACATTCAAATGGCATCTTATTTTCAAAATAAAATTATTTTCTCATTTAAATAAAAAAAGTTATATATTTTAAATCCGAGTATGCGATGCGATCATGTCCTAAAAACATTGGCCAGAAGGACGACTTGGTTTGAATTGCGTGGAATAGATGACTGAAGCAGCCTGGATTTGACTGAGTCAACAAATGAAGGTGGTTAAATCGGACTAGGAATATTCGTATGTCATCCCTATACCCCACCCAAATTATGCACAGCTCATCAAAAGAAACTGAACAAAATACTTTTTGAGATTAGATTTTGATTGTGTGAGGTTAAGAATAAATTGCTTGGATATTTCGATTCAAATTATATAAAAAAAAAATGAGTAACAGATTAGAAACTTGAAAAAAAATAAAGGATATGTTTTGAAGCATTTTGAGAATGATCTGTTTTATAATGTTTTAAAAATGATTTTGAGATACTTTTTAAAATTGTGTTTATAGAAAAATTAGTTTTAATATAAGAAAAAGTAAAATTATATTTGAGTATGTTTCTGAAAATAATTTTTAAGTGTATAACCTTAGAAAATGAACGAAATAAGAAAATAACTTTATTTTATTTTATAATTCCTTAATAAAAAATGAAAATGATTTTTTGTTTTCATTTCTGTTTTCTTATTTTGTACAAAACAAATGTTATTTCAAAATCATTTCAAAAACATATTTATTGAATATTGTGAGATTTCTTTTCAAAATGTTTCTAAAACAATATCAAATGTGCCCGACCAAGATTGGGCATGCATGATGTGTATATATAATCAAATATATCGATTAGATTGGTTATTCATTTTATAAATATATTGAAAAAATGGTTAGGAATTCATATAAACTATGAAATTGTGAGCCTTTTCTAATTATCTAAAAAAAGTATTAACCAAATTCATAACATTTTCAACCATGTTTGTGGAATGCTCAGCTTCATCAATATATTATCTTCAAATTTTTATTGTTTCAAGAAGAAGTATACTAAAGAATAAGTTCATATTTTTTATTATATAAAAAAAAAGTTAATAGATTTTTATCTCAATATATAAACTGATAAATAATTTTTGTTGGATATCTTTTTAAAAAAATATCTGGTGAGAAATTTTTTTAAATAAAAATAAAACAAAACATATTAAAAAAATATGTAGTGGTTTAGATTTAGTATGTGGAGAAAGAAAAAAGAAAGAAGAAAAATAAATATTTTAATTATAAGAGTTTTTTGGGAAAACTAAGAGTGAAACAAGTAATTTTTTTAATTTTAAAATTAATTTTTTGATGATTTTGAAAAATGGGTGGGAAAAGTAAAATGGGTGGTGTCAATAGACCCACCCATTTCTTAATTTTAGGAGAGGATCTATTCAGATTGACATTTGTTGTCCAATTTTAGTGACCCTAATGATGTCTAACCAACTATATATTTTAACACATCATTGAAAGAAATTTAGATTTTAAGATATACAAAATCAGTTATAAAATATTTCAAATTTTTTAAAATGATGTGACAAAATATTATTAATTAAATAATATTTAAAACACAAAAAATTGAATAAAATATTTGTGTCCGATTTATTCAATAATTGGAAGTAGGAACACACAAATATACAAATATATACACGCACATGACATATGCATACGCATGCGTATATGCATATTGGCGTTGGTCATCTTTGGCGGCGCTGGAGATCTTTGATTATACGCTTACGTACAAGTGGAGTTGTCATTTCAACGAACAAAATTTTAAGAATGAATTTTCATGTCAAATTTTAAAACATCAGTCAGACAAGTCAATATGTACCTATTTATTTACTTGTCAATAATTCAAAATATTATTTTTTAAAGGATGAGACTTTAGTGGAGTCTATCTCACAATAACTATCAGTTGAATCTTTTTTTAGACTGTTGAGATTTAATCAAACGGTTAAAATAATATTGGTGTACCATATTTATCATACATCTTACCTCATATAATCCTTCTCAGCCCAAGTCTTCTCCGTTGTCGGTGACCTACCCACGCCCCCCCCACCACCGGCCCCAGCCCCGGCCGCCCCCCACCCAGCCCCGGCCCCCGGCACCCCCCACAACCTTCCCCCTGGCCCCAGCCCCCCCCCCCCCCCCAATCGACGGGACCCCCCCACCCCCTCTCTTTCTATTCCCCTCTCTCCCGACCCCCGGCCCCCCACCCAACCCTCGACGAGGAATCCCCATCCCCCCCTCTCTCTCCCTATTCTTGCGTCGAGGGGGGGGGGGGGGGGGGCGGGAAGAGAGAGAGAAAGGGGAAGAGAGAGAAAGAGAAAGAGAGAGAGAGAGGGGGTGGGGGCGCCGGGGGGGTTGGGGGGAGGCCGGGGGAGGGGTGCCTGGGGTGGGGGGACCTAGGATGGGGGGGCGCTGGGGGGTCTGGGGCCGGGGCTGGGCGGCCAACGGGGGAAGGCTGGGGGGTGTCGGGGGCCTGGGCTAGGTGTGGGGTTGCCGGGGCCGGTGGTGGTGGGGGGGGGGGGAGGGGGGCTGGGGTTGGGTCGCCGGCGACGGAGAAGATTTGGGGTGGGAAAGGTAATATGAGGTAAGGTGTATGATAAATATGGTACACCAACAACATTTTAACCGTTCGACTAAATCTTAACGGTTTAAAAAAGAGCTCTACCGGTAGTTACGATAATTACTCTGGGAGAGGCTCTACTACAACCTTTCCCTTTTTTAAATTCCATCGATTTTTTTTTCTCACTTTTTAAATTCAATATATTTTAATTCTTTTCTTTTAAATTTTTATCTATGTGTAATTGTAAATACACATCCAGATAATTAATAACAACAAAACATCTAAACAATTAGGACTACAACTTATATTTACCAGGCACATTGTCTTTTGTGGAACAACGCGAAGGCAAAAGGCAAGGAGACGTCTGGCAGTTCGATAGCGGCGTCGATGATATGGGTGGTGGCTCGACAATGGCTTCGCCGGTGGGTTACAAAGGAATTTCACAACGCTTTCAAAGTTTTTTTTTAAATTTATTATTATTTTTACTTATTTTTTTAGGAACTTCGGTTTGATATCAAAATAAAATTTAAATATGAAAAATAAAAGAAATGAGAGAACAAAAGGTTGATCGTGGTTCGTCCACGTTAGTGAATCTACTAGTTATTCTTAATTTGTGGACGAAACATATTAATATATTGGGCTTTCTCATTAAAATTTAGAGATAATTAAGATACCTGCCATTAAAAAAAGAAAGTGCATTGAATTTTGGCATAACTAAAAAAGTATAGGGTAAATTGCTCATTTAGTCTCTCAACTTTTAACTTTGTGTAACTTTAGTCTTTGAATTTTTTTCATAGCTAGAATACCCCTAAACTTTTAAAATGTTTCTATAATAGTCTCTTCCATTAATCTTTGAACAAAATCTATCAGTAATTTGATTAAAAAGTAGTGCTTACTATGGATTTTGTCAAAAAATTAACAAAAAGGACTACTGTGACAACGTTTTTAATAGTTTATAGTCATTTTATCTCTGAAAAAAAGAACAGAAAATGCCTCTGAACTATTAAAATATTGCTACAATAGTCATTATGTTAAGTTTTAAACTGAATCTGTTAGTAATTTAGTCAAAAAGCGATGCTCGCTAATAGATTACGTCTAAAAATTAATGTAAAAGACTATTGTAGCAACATTTTAATAGTTTAGGGGTATTTTAGCTACAAAATAAAGTTCAGGGACCAAAGTTGCACAAAGTTAAAATTTCAGGTACCAACCTAGTAATTTATCCAAAAGTATGTCAAAACATGGCATAACTATAATGTGAAGACCAAAATATCTTCACAGTAATTAAAAAACCATTTATCGCTTTCTTTCTTCTTCTCTATCCCTCCCCCCACCACCCTTTACACACTCCAAAATAGGCGGACGTGAAGATCTCTAGTTTCCGTCAGCATCTCCGCACATGACTGTGGCCGTGTATAGAGGAGATCATATATATCCTCTGTGTGCGGTAGTGGAGATGGGGCGGAGGTGATCTCCGACATCGGTGATCATCCCATTTTTTATTTTTGATTATGTAATTTTTTGGATTTTTTTCTTTATTATTTTTTTTTGGTGTTGTAGGCTTCTGTGATTTTTAATTATTAGTTTTTTTTTTTCACGAGGTGATAAAATCTAACAAATTTGGAAGTTAGCAATCGGTATCCTACTGTCGAAGGCGGTTACCAACGTGGTAACCAACTAGTATCTTGTTGATGGAGGTAGTTACTAGTAGGTAACCAGCCAATGATGATGGTTCTTGGTCGGTTTCACGGTGAATACCAGATGGTAACCAACCGGTAACCATTAGCTGGCCGATATCATCATGAATACCAATTGATAACTTAATGTTATCCTGTAAAATAAATAAATAAATAATATATGACGTCATGTAATGACATTCTTTGCAATAGTTCTTTTCTTTATTGTCAATCAGTAATTAACTGTAGCAAGTCAATCAATGATTGACCATTCAATCATTATTGAACAATGACCATTGTCATTTAACTAATTCAAAAAAAAAGTTTGACCATCTATTAAATTGGGTTATCAAAATAGGCCACCCACTCTAATTTTTCATAAAATAATAGGGAAAAAATTGACAAAAAATTTATATAATGAGATTGGCCATGCCCCCAAGGCTAAGTTTTCATCCATGAAGAGGCTCAAAACAAGACTAGCTAGGCCTTTTATTGTTGATGTAAAATTGCTTATTATTTCAGTAAACATAGTTCAGAGCCGAGAGAGAGAGAGAGAGAGAGAGAGAGAGAGAGAAAGGAACTTGGATAAGAGAATTGACAACAAAACTTATATCACTTTCATTCATAACGTAATCTTCTCAACTTACTCAAAATACTGAATCCCTAAGTGTCAAACATTGCACTAGGAAACGCAAAAGTAATTAGACGTACACTTTCTTTAGGAGGTACAATTGATGTAGCATGGTTTAAGCAACTAGGCGATAAGTTGGCTTCGCAACCAAGTGATTAGCCCTTCCCATTGATATGACCTCGGTCATATCGGTCATATCAACGTCATTCGATTTCATGCCATTAGGGAGTTCCCAACTAAAGCAGTGCACCAATTGAGCCAACACAAATTGGACTGTCACAAAACCTAATTGCATTCCAGGACAGCCTCTATGATCAGACCCGAATGGCAGAAGTCGAAAATCATGTCCTCATAAGTCTATGTCATTACCGATGAATCTTTCTGAATGAAACTCTTCCACATTCTCCGACCACACATTAGAATCTCTTCCTATCGCCCAAGTATTCACTATAATTCGTGATTTATTCGGTATGAAATATTCCACAATAGTAATATGTTCCCTAGACTTGCGTGGAACTAGTAATGGCGCGACTCGATATAGCCTGAAGCTCTCAGTTGTGACCATGTTCAAGTAATCTAATTTTCCTAAATCATTTTCTTCAACCATTTGATTCATAGATTCGATGAATATCTCTAATTTGTTGTATATATATTTAAGATAATTGTGCTGAATTCATACATAAATGATATGCGTCATGACTTCTTATGTTAACAAGTTATGGAAGCTACCTTCAGTGGTTGATGAGTCGGTTTCATGAATCTGCTGCGACACAAGAATTGTACAAATAAAAACACCAGATTTTTCTTCAATCTCAACTTGTCAACTTAATTTAGCTCTCGATTTGTCGCTTTCTCATTTAAAAGTCATTTTAATGGTCCACATTTGGCTTTGATATTTATGAATTCAACTTAGTGTGGGGTCCAATTGTTGCAATCAACAACATTCCAAATTCATCTTGTTAATTTTCGCTTTCCATCTAATTTATGTCCTTTGCAATCCAGACAAGTACGTGTATAAAGAGTTATTTTTATCAAACGTCAAAATCAATATTGCATTTCTCTTTGCTACATGATCAACAGCAGCCGTCGTTTATTACCAAGGTTCCGTTTAAAACATAGATTTAAAATTAAAATTTTAAGTTAAAATTTATTGATTTTTTAAAAATTAGTTAATATTTTATTGAGTTAAAAAAAAAAAACAAAAAACTGAGATTAAAAACTTAGATTTAAACCCTTAAATCAAACATAAACTAAGACTAGTAGAGTTCGGTAGACATATTGTGTATATGTATATAATTATCCAAATAAATAATGGTGAGAGCAAGAATCGATGAATACACTACAATTTCTTAATTATATTAGCATTTTCATTCTCTACACATTGTATAGAGTTAATCGTTTTAAAAAATATAATAGAACTTATTAAAAAAAAAAAAAAAAAAAACCATTGAAGATGAGAAAAAACACAAAAACTACTACTACATTGCTATTTGACAAGATCGTTCTGGATAAGCCCGATGTCTCATCAAAATGCTTTGTTTGAAAAAATTTGAAGGAGAAAATCTGATAGAGAAAAAAAGAGTGCATGATCTAAGACATAAAATACCTAATAAAACATTAAGAACATTTGGGAAAAAAAAAAAAGAAAAAAAAAAGACCATTCCTATCCATATGTAACAAAGGGATAATAAATACCAGAGTCGAGAATCACCAATGTAAGTGATGATACTTAAATGATTTTCTAATTTATCTGCAACACCATTAGCTTCACGAGAATTGTAAGAGATCATAACCATCAAGACCTCTGCATATTGTAACAAATGAAGCCGTCTTTTACCTAACATCCAAGGAAGTTTATTCAATTTAATCTTGATAGATTGAACACATAAATTGAGTCAAATTCGATCCACAAATATGTCATTGAAACTCTCAAGCTTTTTCAAGTGTCAAATTAGAAACAACAAGTTAAACCAAAGAAAATGTCAAAACAACCTTTAACAAAATCTTACTAACCCTGAACACAAGCCCAATACCTACAATACTAGGAGCACCTCTTGCATCAATTACCATACGTGTTCACCTTGATTCAATCCTAAAGAGGAGGCAGTCATCTCATAACTATGATATCCGAAGCCACAGGGCGTTTATAGATAATGTTAAATCTTTAAAAAAAAAAATCAAGAGATCACGCTACAAATTATTCATGCAACCAATATCAAGAGAATTTTAAGTGCCTCCCAAATCATTTCCTTAGCCGAATCTGTCGAGATGATTTTGTCTTTGAAAACCATCTTATTTCTAACATGCTAGATCACCCAACAAATAAAAATAATCGTATGTTTTCATTAAACTTGAATTTGTAGACTAAACCGAGAGGAAAAACTTACCATGAAAAATGCTCAAAGGCTGCTGAGTCAAAAGAAAGATTAATTAACATGAAATGACAATCCAAATAAAGCAGACATAATCAAAATGGAAAAAGAGATAATCAACAGTCATAAAATCGCTAGCTCAGAAATAACAATAATTAGGGAGACATTAGTCTCAGATGTAAAATACTTAATAATTGATATTTTATAGATTGATTATGATTTTTGAAAAGAAAAAAAATTGTGAAAATACATTTATGAAAAGGAAAAAAATTATCAAATTCAATAAAAGTCATCTTCAATTTCAGCCTTATTATTATTATTATCGTTATTATTATTTTTAAGTGTCCAAATTTCCATCGCCAAATAGTTGAGAAGGAACATAACGTGATAGCTTAACTATTGATTTTAAAATTTTTCCTTCTAAGAAAAGTTGAGAGTAGAAAATAAAGAGAGCCAATGACGGATTGTTCAAATTGCAGTACTCGTGTTATAAATTTTGAGAAAAATAAAGATATTGAATAGGGAAGTCAAACAAATTAAAGTAGAAAACTTTAACATTTTTTTCTCTACTCTTGTTGGTTTTTCCTCGTCTGAAAATGAAGTTGAAAAGTTGAAATAAATTGCAGTTGAAAATTATCAAAGTTATTGTCAATTTTGTTTTCCCCAATTTCGGCTAAAAAACGAAGTTAAATTGATGAAAGAAATTAAAGTTGAAAAACAAAGGAAAATGTTGAATTCAAATTGGGAATTACTTTTCTACTCAATTCTTCTTAGAAGATGACAGAGGTAGGATTTCAAGAAAGGAAAAAAAAAAAAAAAATTTAACAGTTGAAAATGTTAGATGTAGGATTTCAAAAAGGGGAAGAGAAATGTGGGTAGTGGCAGGAATTGAGTGCTCTCTCTCTTCCATTTTTTCTAAAACAAAATTGTTGTTTTTTTTTTTTTTCTTTTTTTTTTTTGGGGGGCACAAAAACAAAAATGTAGTTGATCTTTTAAAAAGGGAGAATTCTACAATGAGGGATGAGGACTTTATTCCATCACTGGGGTAAGAGCCAATAGTTATTTGTGACTTGATTTTCCTTTTTATCTAAAACAAAAATGAAATGTTTTTTTTTTTTTTTTGGTGGGGGGTGCAAAAACAATAATGAAGTTGATCTTTTAAAAAATGAGAATTATAGGATGGGATAAGATCCTATAATTCTCATTTTTAGTGGTTATCTGCGGCTTGTTTGAACATGGGCCCATCAAAGTAAAGCAAAATTATAGGATGCAAATCATAGAGCCTCTCCCCTTTATCTTCACGACGTCACCTTTCTCTTTTTTTTTTTTTTTTTTTTTTTTTTTTGGGGTAGAACCTCCCCTAGCTCTTTCCGATCTGAGACTCTCAACTATCCGCCATCAAAACTTCCAACCCCGCTTGTTGTCTGTTGTCGCACCCCTCGGCCTCCCTATGCCCCCGCCGCCGTCGGAAACTCGCCCCCCTCCATGCCCCTCTCGCGAGTCCCTTGTCCCACTTCGTGTTCACCGTCGTTGTCTTGCCAGCGTTCTCCCACCCCTCCCTCTTTTGCTGCCGCAGAGACTTGCCCGCTCGAACTCCGCCGCCTGCGTGAGTTCCTTCTCCAACCAACTTGACGAATCTCATGGTCGGAAAGCTTTTTGTCCTTTTATTTATTTATAATTTTTTAAGCATCTCGGCGGCGTTCTCCCTCTCACCGCCTGTGGAGACCTGTGGCTCGAACCGCTGCCGGCGCAAGTTCCCCCTCCCTCTTTGACGAATCTGTAAAGTTTTTTGGTTTTTTTTTTCTTTTTAAGTCTGGTAGAGAGGTTATTTCTGTGGTAGGTTCTATGTTAAGTAGTTAGCCCTTAACCCATAATAGAAGTCCCCTCTTAAAAAAAGTTAAAACAAAAGCAAAACTTTCGAAGTGATATTCGAACATGTGTCCTCGAAGATGAAAGTAAGGCCCAGTTAATATCCAAAAATAGTTTATGGTTGTTTATATAGATGTGCAAATTAAGTGTGTTGATTTGAAATATGACCGTTTTTCTTTTTACTTACATAAATGTTTAAAAGAATAATTATAAAGACAACATTATCCTTCATAAAGAATGAAGAATAACAAATAAAGAAAATACAAAAAAAGAAAAAGAAAAAAAAAAAGAATCTAAGATGTTTATCAAAGAGGGTTAAATTTGATTTAATGAAATTGCTAAAGGAAATAATATGAAAGGAAAATATAAATTTTTTTATTTATTATAAAGAGTGTGTAAATCTTCATAATGATCCAAAAAGAGAATGTTTTCTCAAAAATTAGATTAATAAGAATGAGCTAAATAAAGAAAAAGGAACATCTCAAAAAAAAAAAAAAAAATAAACGTATAATGAATTAGTTTTTTATCATAAAAATAGGTTTGATTTCATTCATACTAGTTTATATAAATAATAGGGGATTTTTCATAAATAATTTGATATCATTTGTGTGTTATTTTTCAATTTGTTTGGTTAAGGCATAAATGACAACCATTTGATTTGTAATAGATTACATAAATAAATAGGTTTTTTCATAATAAATTCATTATCATATGTTTATTATTTAGTCTGACTCATCATTTTTATAGTAAATATTTTATAGTAATGATAATTATTTTGATGTTTATAACGAATTTGAGTTTATAAAAAGTGAATTACATTTATCAACAAAAGATATTCAACATTAAAGTCAAAAAAAGAAAATAAAATAATTTATATAAAATTGAAATTGATATCAATTATAGTAAAAGGACAAAATAAGTATTACATATATTTATTTCTTAAAAAATAGATATATATATATCTAATATTATTAAAAAATTAACATATTACAGTAGAGTTTTTGTGTAATTATTTCAATATTTTATACAATAAACAACAATGCAATTTTAATCTATTTCTATTACTATAATATAAAAGCTCATTTTCCTTTTTTTGACTCTTTAAAACTTTCGTCTTTTTATTTTGTCCTTTTTTGGGATTTTTTTGGGATGAAATTGTTTGATGCTACTCTACTCTTTAGTGTTATCATTCTTTACTGTTATTCTTTCTATTTTGAGTTAAAAAACTTTTACTTGTTTTATTTTTATTTTTGCATCTTTTGCTCTTAACTTTTTCGAAAGTATTTTCGATTTGCTCATTTCATTTAAAAATTTATAATCTTTCTAAATTAGGAAAACTTAAAAATTAATATATATATATATATATATATATATAACAAATTAAGTGCGAAGCACACACATATGACTAGTGTTTGGTAAAAGTGTGAAAAATTATTTTACACAAACACCAATGTACTTTTTAAGTTAATTTGAAAAGCTACATTTTATAGCTTCTAGCTTATCCTTAAGCTTTAAGTACTTTTATTAAAAGCATAATAATCCCAAACGCTCGTCTAGCACGTTTCAAAATAAAAAATGAAAAAGAAAATGAAAATTTCCAAACCGCCTCTTTTAGTCTAGTGTGGATTTGGAATAAGATTTTTTTTTTTTTTAGAAAATGTTAACTATAACCGATATGAAACTTTTAAGGGGTGTTTAGTGTGTAAGTTTGAGTTAAGATTTGAAAGTTTAAATAGTGATTTTGGTTGACTTTTTCAGAAATGACAAAAAACTTTTGGGGAAAAAGACAAAAATTGAGTTAAAATTCTTGGGTTTAAACTTTAACTCCAAACTAACCTTAAGGGTGTGTTTGGAACACCAGTTCAAACTCAACTTTTTAACTTAAATTTTATCTTTTTCCCAAAAAGTTTTTTGTCTTTTCTGAAAAGTCAATAAAATTTATTATTTCAACTTCAAAAACACAATTCAAACTAACGAACCAAACGAACCCTAAGTTTTACTGAATTTAAAAAACAAAAAGAAAAAGAATACGTTTCTCTCAAACAACAACATTCCGAGAATTTTGTCTTACAAATAATTAGGACATACTAGAAATGACAGGCCATCAATAATTCATAAAGAAATAAGATTTTCGAATTTTCAAACGACACCTATCCTTCAATTTTTATCAATGCCACTCAAGCCAAATGCATTGCAAATATCATATAGCCTCAGGAAGCAGACGTAATGCTGGCTTTGCAACTAAGTTATTAGCTCTCCCCATTGATGGATGTTTACACCGAAACAGTGTCAAAATAAATGGGTCAATTGTAGAACGGATTGGGCGGTTGTTTTCACCGAGGAGATGATATAAACAATCAAGAAAAGATTAGCAGAACAAAAATGTTAGGGGAATAAGTAATTAAATAAAGAAAATGAAGAAGTATTTTTGTGATTTTGAAACAAATTTAAAGACAATGCAATTTAAAATAGAGAAAATTCAATAATCAAAAGTGGTAAAATATCGAGAATTTCCTATATGTTTCGTTTACCTATTTGGATTTTGATTCGTAAAATAACTCGATTGAAAGTTTCACATCCCAAACAATCAATCGGAAAATAAGAATTTGAAAAACTTACGAATTAAAATGTATTTGAGTAAAATAAAATTCTCACATTAAGAACTAGCAAAAATTATCTTATAAGAAATCCAAAAGCAACAATACATCATAAGCAATATTGCAGTAAAATACTACTTATAAAATAATGTTATCAATATATCATATTATGCAACGATTACATAAAAAGAACTTGACTAAATTTATATAAAAATTGATAACAAAATGTATTGATATGAGAAAGAAATAAGATGAAAGAAAATTATTTACTCAAATGTAAAAACCATACAAACCATTAGAAAATCAAAACCCAAATAAATTTTATTACACATATAAGATCATCTCTAACCTCATCAAAGAACTCTAACCTAGCTTGTAAAGCATTCTCATAAAATTCTAGAGAGAAAATATGAGAATAAAAACAAGAGAAAGATAGAGAGAAAAAGTGCTAAACTTGGGATAAAAATCAACAACCTAAAACCTTTAACAAGCCTCTTAGAGCTATGGGCTGTCAAAGAATACTAAAAGCCTTAATGTTTAGCTACAATAAACTAAAATAAAAGAAATGAAATGAATTCCAATTAAATGGAATTTACATTACTTTTAAAAACTTAACCAGGAGAAAAACGACAAGAAACAGTAAAGCTAAAGAAGAATAATGGGACACTTGTCATGAGAAGAGAGGCGGAGAGAAGAAAATGCTGACATCTGGGTCCACACGGACTTGTGACAAGCGCTGAGTGGAGAAGCAGCTACACGGTGGGGTCCACGCGGATGTGAGAAGACAGTGGCTGATGAGCGCGTGTGTGACACTGGCTTAGGGAGAGGGCCGTGTCACCAAGCGCGCGTGTGCGTGGGGATAACTGGGGCCCGCGTGTCTGGGCGGCGTGCCGATGGCGACACATGGCGGGGTAGAGTTGGGCGGCTTGGCTTGACGGCTAGCTGATGGGCTTCTCTTTTTGGGGCCTTAAATTTGATTTTGCTTGCAATTTTGGACTAAATGTCTTATTTCCCTGCAAAACAAATTAAAGTAAATTAAAACTAATTATTTCCACAAAAAAAAAATATTTTAAATTAAATTCATGAGAAATATTTAATTAAAACTTAATTTATTTGACAATTATGTAAAATAAAAATGCATTTTTATGCATTTATCAATGGACCAAACTTCTCAGTCATGTCCATGTCCTTGGCCTTCACTTCACAAGGAAGCTCCCAATTAAAGCAATGCACCAACTGAGTAACTACGAATCAGACTATTGTCAAACCTAATTCCATTCCACGACACCCTCTACGACCCGACCCAGAATGGAGAAATTTGAAGTCATGTCCCCAAAAATTGGTGTGCTGTTTGTGAACCTTTCAAGGTAAATTCTTCTACATTCTCTGACCAGACACTCGAATCCCTTCCTATTGCCCAAGTTTTAATTAGAATGCGCGATTTCTTGGGAATGAAGTAACCATTGATTTTAATGTCCTTCAGGGATTTGCATGGGACCGAAAATGGTGCAATTGGGTGTAGTCTCAAACTCTCTTTCAATGCCATATCTAGGTATTCTATCTTCTCCAAATATTTTCCCTCTACAATATGGTCCCTCCCAACGACATTTTCAAGCTGTTTTTGGAGATTTTGCATCACCCTCGTGTTCCTTAGAAGTTCCGATATTGTCCATTCTATCGTTATGGCGGAAGTGTCGAATGCGGCCACTATCATGTCTAGCAAGATGGCTTTGATGTTTGTACGACCAACTATGTAGGCATGCTCGTCTTGGGGATTCATCGGTTGATTCATTAAAGAAAGCAAAATACATCAACAAAACTTTGTACTAGTTCTCTCTTGCAAATTGTTCATGATCCATAATTATTTTCTCCAAAACTTTGTCAATGTCATTCCTAAATTTCTTCATTCCTCTTGTCAATCCCTGAGGTAAGCATAAGAGGAAATGATTTGGTCAGACAACATATATGAGGATTAACTTCAAATGTTTTAAAGAAGTGCAAAAGTAAACAGTTTGAAAAGGAAGCAGATGCCGACCACCGGAGTGATTCCATTCATAGGAACATCTATGATCCATTTGGATCACATATTCATTTTGTATTGTATTTTAAATATATTTCATTAATAACTGGCCGTTTTGATCATTTGGAACAACTCGGTGAATTTAGTAGATCTTTTTAGGAGGTCCCAATGACTATAGAAAGAACCTATCCAATTTTTACAGTGCAATGGTTAGCTGTTCACGGACTAGCTGTACCTACCATTTCTTTTTTGAGGTCAATATCAGCAACGCAGTTCATCCAACGATAAACCTAGAGTATTGAAAGATGGTATAGAGAATGATTCTCATTTTAGTTGATTTCATTCAATTCACCGATTGACCAAAAAATTTAATAACCAATAACTTAGATGAACTTAGATCAATCAAATACTGGTATTTGGTATTTGGATTTCTATGCAAGCATTCGGCCTAACGGGTCCATAACCATGGGTTCCAATGTATGAGATCTTGTAGCACTTATCAATGTGGCCCTATCAATTAGTATTACACAGAAGAAATCAATTATAGACACTAATATAATTATATCTGCTCTTCATAGACAAACTTGGGATTTGCGATCCCAGGTAAGATCGGTTCAGGATCATGGGATCCTTTTCTATCAGATAGGAAGGACTGTTGCATAAAATGTACTTCCATATAAACAATCATTTTAATATGTATTGGTACTAAGAAAGAGAGTGTTTGTATTGTGATTGGTAAAAGTAGATAAAAAAAAGAAATGAATAAATAGTGTTTTGAGATGATTTACTATATAAATAGAATTATATTTGATTGGAAGATATGAGGTACCCAAATGCATATTTACATTCTACTCGAATACATGATCCAAACACACTAGCTACTGTATATTATTCTTGAGAACCCAACAACAGTGAGGTTAGTGATTTCAAAAACACTAAAGGATAATCCTATAAATACTTTTATTTTATTTTAAATAATAATAATAACGAGAGGAAGCAACTATCAAAGAATAATCCTAATAATTGATTGTATATAATTTTACTTTCCCAATAAAGATTTATTTACGAAAATTCTTCCATTATGATCTTATCTATTTTCCAAGACGATACTCCTTTCCTTCTTTATTTCTTGTAATTAGTATCACTTATGAATATATGATGGTTTCTAAACTTCGATTATGATTTTGTGAATAGTTTTAAATTTGTTCCTAATAACCTTGCACTGTTTTTGAAACAAATACTGAATTTTTCTTATTTCAAAATTGATTCAAACCAAGTGATTTGTATTCCTGTTGTGTGTTATATGCTCAATCCTTCTAATTTCCCCTTTACTAGTTATTCAGGCTAGTCTCATTGCATAGGCGAGAGTCATATCGAGTCTGCCAGTATTTTGAAAAATTATTTTTAACGATAAAAATTCTAGTTGTGCCTGTATTTAATAAGAAAACTTTCAACTGTGTTCCCACTCAAATTTTTACTTTTCAAGTTTTACTTCTAAAATTTCTGTTGAATTTAGTTACACAACCACCTAATGAGAATATTTTCATTGTCTATGTGTCCATATTCAATGGTAATAAATAATTATGTCCTCATTTAGGGGGAAAAAAAAAGTTTAGGAATAATTTTATGAATGCCTCTGGATTATGTATATATCCTATTTTATCTTACTTCTAAATTATTAAAACCGTTCATTATACTCCATGATGTGCACAAAATCATTTTAATTACCCCTTCTGTCTACTTCTGCTTATCAATTTAACAGAATTGCTTATGTAACATACCATCAAAGATAAAATAAATGTTAAATATTAATTACTGGAAAAAACATTAAATAAAACAAATTAACTTTTTAATGAAATTTCTCTCTCTCTCTCTCTCTCTCTCTCTCTCTCGTTGTCTTTCTCCAGAAAACACTGTATAAAACCAATGAAAACTCTGAGCAGCTAAGAGGAAAAATCAAAACCCAGAAAAAGCACATATCCAAGCAATTGCATAAAGGGCTATTCAAACAAGCGAAAAAGAAGAAGAAGAAGAGGAGAAAACCCATAAATACTCGTTGATGTGGTGTGCACTTGAGCCCAGGGCCGTGGTAGGGTGACCTTGCCGAGGGAGGGGTGTTGCGCTTGGCTGAGCTTGTAAGAGTGAATGTAATATATCTCTAAGGTTGCGAGAGCCGTGAGGACTGAGAAGGCAGAGAAGGCGGCACGGGCAAGCGGGCACGCTTCCTGCAACCCGCCAAGCAGGCCGAGAGGGCCGTGCGGCGCCATACCGCGCGCCCGCACCACACATGGCGCGCGCCCGCACCTCGTGATACCTTCGTGCTCCGAGGGCATGGTGCGGCCACGCCAGTTTGGCGTGCGGCTATGCAATTAATGTTGATACGAAGATTTCAAATGTGTCTTTTGAATTGTTTCGAATCTTACGTTGTGCGTATTGGTTGTATATTTTGATACAAAACTGAATTATTATTAGTAACTAATATATCAGTTACGATAAATGAATAGATATCAAAAGACATGTCTTTACAATGAAGAGGCACCACTTTGAAAAGTTACATGGATCACCATGGCTATAACGGTTCATAAAAAAATATCTCTGTGCTTTTAAAAACTCCAAAAATTTACAGATACCATATCTTTATTCTGGAATATAATATTATAGCTAGATATTGTATTCAATGGTTTGATATATCTTGGGGATAATTTGCCGTTAAACTCTTTAGCAAACTTAGTAGTGAGGGTAAATAAAACCTTAAAAGAAAGTATCCTCAATACATGTCAAACTCATCTTTTTTTTCAGTTTTTCTTTGCCTCTATTGTCTTGTTCTCTCTCATTCTCCAACGGAGCTGTCTATGGGGAGGGCAGCTTGACTGGGGTGGAGGAGCTGTAAATAAAACCTTAAAGGATTTGTTTTTTAAAACTTATTTAATTAATTCTTAAATATATGCCACGTCAATACTTTAGTAACGTTTATAAAGTAGATGAAGATTACAATTTGAATGATTTATATATCTTAAAGGGTATAATAAATGTTATTGATAATTTAAGGGACAAAATGAAATATGATACATAATTTAGGGGGAATTCATAAAATTAATCCAAATATTAATCTCTAATTTCTTTTTTATACACTCCTACTGAAAAAATTTCTTAGCACTATCGCCGTCCAATGGCCCTGTTATAGCCAGAGGCAGAAGGAGCAATAGCCCCCATACTGTATTTTTATAAAATAAAAAACTTGCATTTAAATTTTATGATTTTTCATTTTTGCCCACATTTAAAAATAATTATCTTTCCGTATGCTTCATCTAAAAGCTATTACATGCAACATTTTTAAAGTAAAAGAAGTCATATTAAACCATTGCAATATTTTATGATTCTGTATTTGGTAGTTTTGGAAAACTACTATGATGTTATTTAATAATTTTTATGTCATTAATTTCTTCAAAAATATGGCACCAAGATAAAAAGTTAGTTCTGTCACTGATTGCAGCTCCGTGGCTGGTCGTATCTATAAGATCTACTCAGACAAATTATTTGCCAAAAAAATCCCGAGGAAAAAAAAAAACCCCCCAGGAAGAAACAATAATTAATAATTCATGATTCAAGACAAATAGAGAACCTGAAAAACGCGTGAAGAAAATCTACAAAAAAAAAAAAAAAAAAAAAAAAAAAAATGTGAGATGGAACCTGAATGTCAAAGGGTCCGAGACAGGGCACATTGAAAGCTCCCACCAAGCAAAAACCCTCGTGAATAAGCTCCTTTAAGTGATAACTCTCTTCTCTATTCGTCCCAAGTATCATCCTAGACGACATGTCTGCAATGAGTTCTCACACCTTCTTACTAACATCCACCACTTCCCGAGCCTCCGCCGCCTTCTTCACCGACCACACCAGCGATCGAACCTCTTCGCTCCTCAAAGCTGCGAATGAATTGATCTTCGACGCACTCAGGAGTTGTAAGGTGCAAAATTTCCTCACGTTAGCGCCAGTACGGACCGTATTCTGTGAAAGCCATTCCCGTGGTGCTATAAGATAGGTACTCGGAGGCTTGGTTTTTTGGGCGACAAGCAAAAATGGTGTCTTGCGTCTTGAGAAATAGCTCGGCGGCTCGTGGAGACGAGACCACGACGGAAGGGATGTTCCCGAGCCAGACTGACATGATGTCTCCATAGTTTTTGGCTAGGTTGTGGAGGCTGCGGTGAGGCAGGGAGGTTAGGATGTGGAGGTTACCGATTACCGGAAGCGGGCGGGAACCGGGCGGGAGTATCCGGCCATGTTTACGGTGTTTCGGAGTGGTGGCGCCTGGGAGAATGATGAGGAAAAAGAATCCAAGGAAGATGAGGAAAACGCCTAGTAGCATTGTTGGAATGTGCAACATGTTTTTCAAATTTTCTTTTCTTTTGTTAAAAAACCTTTTAATTAAAGCACGGAATGGATGCCCTTTCAGGGGAGGAAAAAAAAAAAAAAAAAGGTTGTGAAATGTTTTTTCCTTTATTAAAATGGTCGTAAAAGACATCTTTTTTTCCTGTAGTGAATCCTTATCAACATCGGAGCTTAGAAATTTATTTCAAGTGAGGACAACTTTTGTTTTAATCTATTGAATTTAGTACCATTGTCTCTTTGTTTTTAGATTTTAAAAATTGATGTTTATACCCCCTAAAAATTTTATACCGTTAGTAAAATTAATCTCTAACAATTTAACCATTAGCAAATCATTTCTGTCATATATTGATCATTTAAGACTTGAAAAAAGTTTTATTTTTCCTCCATTCTTTAGTACATATGTAATTTCAACTCTCGAATTTTGAAAGACCGATGTTTACATCTACTGAACTTTAAATTTTAACAAAAACACTCATTTTATCATATTTCATTGCAAACTTCCCAAAATGGGACAATTGTCTTCACTAGAGGTATTGTTGCTATATGTGATATTTTTAGTAGTGTTACGAAGATTTGGAAAATTTAAAATTTTTGTTACTTACACAATTCATTGTTGGATTTAAATGTAGTTAATACTCAATTCATGTTAGTTTTAACTTTTTAAGATTTTAATTTTTTAATTTTTAATTTTTAATTTTTGTATTTTACATTATTCCTGTTAATTGGGTCATAAATAGGTCATGAACTTTCTTTTTTTAAAACTTTTTTGTATCAACCCACCACAAACTATTTAATAAATATATTATCGTGTCATGTCTTCATAATAAACATTTTGAGTTAATATATATATATATATATATATATATTTGTATTTGGGATCCTGATCACCGGCCCATTTGTAAATCATCTCGTAATCGTCTTAAAATTGATTGTGTCGTCTCATAAACGTGTCAGCCCAAACCCAGCACACTATCCATTTGGGTTCCGCAATTCCTTTTATGTTTTTGTTTTTCCCTCGTTCTTTTTTCGCCCTGTGTATAGTCTGTTTGCAACTGGTAATCACATGGGTCTGGATTCACTCTCTCTCTCCCTCTTCTGCCCTCTAATGAGGAACGTCCTTCTTGATTTCTCTTCCTTGTCCCAATAATTGCCATAGCTAGGTTGGCCTTATCTTCTGTACATTTCTAGTCGGCCATTCTTTTCTTTTTTTTCTCTTTTTTTTCCCCCATGCTAGATAAGCATGCATAATTTACAGAAAAATATCAGGACAAATTATAGAAAAAAAATTAGCATCATTTTTCTTATTGAACCTTCAAGCGGGGAAAAAAATCCCAAAGGGAAAAAATCCAATTAAGGAAAAATAGTGTATGATCTAAAATTAAATAAAAATACATAATAGACGGAAAGGGAATCTAAAAAAAAAGACCCTATATAGCAAAGGCACGATAAATTCTGGAGACAATTTAAAAACCACTATTGAAACTGACGATGCCAAAGCAATAGATTTCTTAATTTATCTATAACACAAATAGCTTCACAGAAATTGTAAGAGACCCTAACCACCATGACATTTACAAACATCCAAGGAAATTTATTTGATTTAGTGTTCCATTGAAACTCCCAAGCTTTTTCAATCGCCAAAATAAAAGTAAAAAAGTTTTGCCTCAAAAGTAAAGAAAATGTTAAAACAACCTTTAACAAAACCAATGCAAGTTCTGAACATGGCCCACTGTTGGATCATTAATCCAACATTGGGCTTATATGTGAATAATTATGTATTGCGAACTGCCAAATAAAGTTAAGTCCAAATAAAAGTGATCTACTAAGTTTTGGTTGTTTTGGGCTTTAATGTATCTGATATGGTGTGGGTCTTTAATGTGTAGAGACTTAAAGAGTAATTTTTATTTTTATGATGGGCTAAAATAGAAATACTAAAAGATAACAGGGAAGTTGTCTATATACAGTGGTTATAGTCCCCAGATCGCACGTATTATTATCATTACTCAATTCTGACATCACATCATCAGAGAGAGAACACAGAGAAGACTAAAGAATTCTCTTGGAAAACCTGTTGATCTGGAAGGTCAACTGAACGGTTCTAGAAAGTAATTAACCGTTATGGATTCAAGTACGCTTCCACTTATTCGTTAATAGATTCTTGGTAATCCAACATGAATATTCTTGGGATTTTAGGTGATGGTTTTTTCCAAAGAAATTTATCTAACACCTACAACTTGCAATATGGTAGGAGCACCTCGCATATCATTACCATCCGTATTCACCTTGATCCAACTGTTAAGGAAGAGGTAGTCATGTCACTACTGTGATGTCCGAAACTATAAGGCGTTTACCGATAATATAAAATTTATGAAGAATCAAGAGATCACTCAACGAATTATTCATGCAACCAATATCAAGATAATTTTAAATGCCGTCCAAATCATGGCCTTAGCCGAATTTTTTGGGATTATTTTGTCTTCCAAAACCAGCTTATTTATAGCATGACAGTTCAACCAACAAGTGTAAATAATTGCATATGCCGAATTTTTTGGGATTATTTTGTCTTCCAAAACCAGCTTATTTATAGCATGACAGTTCAACCAACAAGTGTAATTAATTGCATATTTCCATAAAGCCTGAAACTGTAGACTAAATCGAGAGGAAAAGGCCAATTATAAGAAATTCCCAAACCCGCAGAGAAGTTAAAAAAATGATTAAAAGCATGTGTAATGACAGTCTAGATAAAGCGGTCATAATCACAATGAAAAAGGAAATAATGAACATGTCTTAGAATCGTCACTATAGAGACAACAATAGTCAGGGAGACAACAATCTCACGTAATGTGATATTTAACAACGGAGATTTTATAGATTGATTATGATAATTGTTTCAAAATTTTCTCTGAATTTATTTATAAGAGGAAAAAAAAAAAAAAAATAGATAAAACGTATAAATTTAATGGATGTTGTCTTTAAATTCTTATTATTTTTCAAGTGTCGGAATTTCCACGTCGCAAAATAATTGACAAGGAAAATAGCGTGATTTAGCATAACTATTGAAACTGAAAGTTTTTACTTTTTATTATTTATTTATTTATTATTATTATTATTTTAAGGAAAAATCGATAGTCAAAAATGAAGAGAGCCAAGGACTGATAACTCAAATTGCTCTCCTAGTCTAATAAATTTTGACTAAGGTAATGAAATGGAATAGACAAGTCAAACAATAATTAAAGTCAGAAAAAATAAACAATTTATTTTGGTTCCTATACTTATTGGTTTTGTTTTTCCTTGGCTAAAAATAAAGTTGAAATAAATTGTAGTTGAAAACTGTTGGAAAACCACCAATTAAACTTTTTCCTTTTTGTGTGATTAAATGGGTTCTCCAAAAGCAAGTTTTAATAATACCAACAAATCAATCAAAGCAATGAAAAATCAAAATAATCAATCGCACAAGAGACACCGATTTTTATATGAAAAACCCCTCAATACGAATCAAAAAACCATGGGACGTAGTCCGATATCAGCTTCCACTATATCAACAATAATGGGATTACAAAGTTATCTCTAAATACAACTAAAGGCTCATAATCATCAAGATATATCACAATCTTGGCTAAACAACAAGGTTTATTATCAACAAAATGGATTTAAACACATAGCATCAAAAGAAATCAATTCTAGGTCTCAAGTGGGTATTTGGGAGAAGCACCATAGAGACACAAATTTGAAAATCATAATCGGTAGATGAGAAGAGCTCGTCACAAGGATTCACCACATCAAATTTGAGCAGCAACAAACACTGTTTCACTGCTCAATCGTCTTGCACAAACCCAAAAACTCCACCTTTTCTCTCTCTCTTCTTTCTCCCTCACGCTCTTTGTTTTTTGCACGCCCCCACACGGGTGCCCCTTTTTTCTTTTGTTGTAGATCACACAAGGCTTGTCCAACAGGCCATAAACCTTTATTTTATTTTATTTTATTTTAATTTTTAACTTCAAAACATATTGGGCCTTGCCCAATTTATCAGTCCAGCCCAATTCATGGGGTGGGCTCAATAATTCTCCCCCTCTGCCTCGTGTAGTGGGCTCGACCAAACTCGCTCTCTGCGTACATGCTTCAAATTTCTCCTTAATTAGGCAAAGACTTTGTCAACATATCCTGATCCATTCTCACTGGTATGAACTTAGTCCAAGTACAATTGCTTTGTTTCAAATCCAATGATAACTAAAATCAATATGCTTGGATCTTGAATGGAATGTTGAATTCTTGGAGAAATAGATGGCACTTTGACTGTCAATGTAGACATTATACTTCTCTTGTTGCAAGCCCAATTCTTCAAGAAACTTTTTCATCCATAAAGCTTTTTTGTAGGCTTCAGTAATTGCAATGTACTTAGCTTTTGTACTGGATAAAGCAACACACTTCTACAACTTAGATTGCCAAGGGACTGCTCCCGCTACAAAGGTCATCAAGAACCCCGAAGTGGACTTCCTGGAATCAACATCACCTACCATGTCTGAATATGTGTACTCATCTAAAATAGGCTCACTACTGCCAAAGCATAAACACATCCCGGAAGTACCTCTCAGATATCTCAATATCCATTTCACCGCTGCCCAATGTTCTTTTCCAGGATTAGAGAAAATTGGCCGACAACTCTAACATCATGAGCAATATCTGGTCTTGTACAAACCATGGCGTACATCAAACTGCCAATAACAGATGCATAGGGAACTTTGCTCATTTATTTCTTTTCTTTCTCTCTAGTAGGACATTGCTTAGAAGTGAGCTTGAAATGCCCTGCAAGTAGAAAAGAAATTGCTTTTGCCTTGCTCATATCGAACATTTCAAGAACTTTTTCAACGTAGCCTTCTTGGGATAGCCAAAGTTTCCTGTTCTTCCTATCACAGGATATCTTCAAACTGAGTTTGTTTTGCCGATCCCAAGTCTTTTCATTGCAAAAGACTTAATCAACTCCTTTTTAAGCTTCTCAATCTCACTAGTATCATGGCCATCAATCATCATATCATCGATGTATAGTAAGAGGATAATGAAATCATCACTTGATTGTTTCTTAATAAATACACAATGGTCAGATGAAGTTCTATAGAACCCATGACTCACCATAAAAGAATCAAACTTCTTGTACCACTGTCTTGGTGCTTGTTTGAGCCCATACCAACTCTTTCTAAGCTTGCACAAAAGATTCTCCTTTTCCCTTGACTTTGAACCCTTCCGGCTGCTCCATATAAATTTCTTCTTCTAAATCACCATGAAGAAATGCAGTTTTCACATCAAGTTACTCTATCTATAAATTCAAGCGGGCAACTAGATCAAGAACAGCTCTGGTGGATGACATCTTCACTACCGGAGAAAATATCTCTTCAAAGTCAACACCTTTCTTCTAACTAAATCTTTTCACAACCAATCGAGCTTTGTACCTTAGTTGTTGTTTTTAGTATTCAACCTATAAACTCATTTGTTCTTGAGCGCTCTCTTGCTTTTTGGTAACTTCACCAAGTCGTAGGTATGGTTCTCACGCAAGGATTCCATCTTTTCTTGCATGGCTTTAGACCACTCTTTCTTTTGCTCATGTGAAACGACTTCTTGGTAAGTTTTAGACTCTTCTCCATCTGTAAGTATCGCATACTCACTAGAACTGTATCTTGAAGGAGATTGGCGCTTTCTGGTAGATCTTCTCAATGGAGGCTCAATTTGTAGCGGTGGTGGTGCTTGCTCAACTTGTTCAACTAGCTCAACATCATCAACTAAAGGGACAACATCATTAGCAGGAGGGGCCTCATATCAACAATATCTCCACCATCTTCTTGCACGTCTCCCTGTGATCAGTACTCACTATAGGTGAAGGAACTAGATTCAAACTGATAGGAATCTCAACAGACGAATCAGCATCATCACCAAGTTGAACTTCAAGGAACATAATATCTCTACTTCTGACAATCTTCCTATTCACTAGATCACATAATCTGTACCCAAACTCCTCATGACCATATCCCAAGAAAATACACGAGTTTGCCTTATTATCAAGCTTGGACTTCTCATCTTTAGGAATATGAGCAAATGCCCTATAGCCAAAAACTCTAAAATAACCATAAGAGACATCTTTCTCAGTCCAAACTCTATTAGGAACATCACCATCCAAAGTAATTGCTGGGGAAATATTAATCAAGTCGACTGCGGTTCTCATAGCTTCCCCCCCAAAAGACTTAGGAAGCTTAGCATGAGAAAGGATATATCTTATCCTTTCTACAATGGTCATGTTCATTCTTTTTGCCACACCATTTAGCTGAGGTGTCTTTGCTGGAGTTTTCTCAAGCATGATTCCATGGGCTTTGTAGTAGTTTTCAAATGGCCCCCTGTACTCCCCACCATTATCAGCTCGAACTAACTTCAACTGCTTTCCTGTCTCTCTTTCAATCTTGTCATGAGATTCTTTAAAGACATCGAGTACCTAGTCTTTAGTTTTCAAAGCAGTAGCCCAAACTTATCTTGATTGGTCATCATGAAAAGTCACAAAATAAAGTGCACCTCCAAGAGCTTTTGTTTGCATAGAGCAAACATCAGTATGAATTAAATCAAAGAATATTTGATCTTCTAGATGGAGGGTGTGAATGAAATGCAACTCTATGTGTTTGAAGACGTATACCTTGCAAACTGGGAAGGAATTGCTTTCTAGCAAGAATTTGTAGTCCTTTCTAGCTAATGTGACCAAGTCTCTTGTGTCAAAGATCAATACTTGCATCCTTCTGAATAGTATTTATCTCTCATTTTTGAAGCTTTGCTTGTGTGACACAGAGCTTATTCATCTTCTTTCATCTTGCAATTACTAGAGAACCTTTGGTGAGCTTCCATTTACTTTCACCAAAATAATTAGTGAAACCCTCATCGTCAAGTCTGCCTGTAGAGATCAAGTTGAGGTGAATATTCTGTACATGTCTGACATCCTTGAGTATTAATTTGCTTCCAAGATCGATCTCCAAGCAAATATCATCAATACCCACAATTTTAGAGGCACCATTGTTTCCCATCTTGATATTGCCAAAATCAAGTTAGTTTCATTCTTGAGTATTCAATTCTTGTTAGTTTCAACTTTCAAATATTTTTCTATTTTACATTATTCAAGTTAATTGAGTCATAAACATGTCATAAATGTTTTTTTTATCAACTCACCACAAATGTCATGTCATGTCGTGTCATGTCACATGTATAATAAATTAATTCTGTTTGTATTTGTAATCGTGACCTATTTATAAATCGTCTCCCTTTCATCTTTAAATTGTTCATGTCTCGTGTCATAAACATGTCAACTTGAATCCAGCACATGATTAATATGGTGGAGCCATATGTTGGAAGCAAATATGAGAATCTATATCTCTCTCTACTTATTTCTTTCAATGGAATACATTATAATGAAGAAAGAAATTAATGACGTATATCTTATAGTATTATTTAGAAATGACATAAAGTTTTTGCCCTCTAATGAGGAACATCCCTCTTGATTTCTCTTCCTTTTGTCCCAGTAATTGTCATAGCCAGGTTGGCCTTATCTTCTGTACATTTCTAGTCGGCCTTCCTTTTCTTTTTTTCTTTTCCCTTTTTCTTGCTAGATAAGCATGCATTATTTACAGAAAAAATATCAGGACAAATTATAGAAGAGAAATAGCATCATTTTTCTTATTGAAGCATCAAGCGGGGAAACAAAAAATACCCAAAGGAAAAAAATCCGATTGAGGAAAAATAGTGTATGATCTAAAATTAAATAAAAAAATACATAAAAGACGGAAAGGGAATCTTAAAAAAAAAAAAAAAAAGACCCTATACAGCAAAGGGACAACAAATTCCGGAGACAAGAACCACCATTGAAATTGAAGATGCCGAAGCAAATGATTTCTTAATTTATCTATAACACAAATAGCTTCACGAAAATTGTAAGAGATCCTAAACACCATGACATTTACAAACATCCAAGGAAATTTTATTTGGTTTAGTCTTCCATTGAAACTCCCAAGTTTTTTCAATCCCAAATATAAAAGTAAAAAGTTTTGCCTCAAAAGCAAAGAAAATGTTAAAACAACCTTTAACAAAACCAATGCAAGTTCCGAACATGGCCCCACAACTTGCAATATAGTAGGAGCACCTCACATATTATCATCCATATTCACCTTGATCCAACTTTTAGGAAGAGGTAGTCATCTCACCACTGTGATATCCGAAACCACAAGGTGGTTACCGATAATATGAAATTTATGAAGAATCAAGAGATCACTCAATGAATTATTCATGCAACCAATATCAAGAGAATTTTAAATGCCGTCCAAATCATGGCCTTAGCCGAATTTTTTGGGATTATTTTGTCTTCGAAAACCAGCTTATTTCGAGCATGACAATTCAACCAACAAGTGTAAATAATTGCATATTTCCATAAAGCCTGAATCTGTAGACTAAATCGAGAGGAAATGACCGATTATAAGAAATTCCCAAACCCGCAGAGAAGTTAAAAAAAATGATTAAAAACATGTGAAATGACGGTCTAGATAAAGCGGGCATAATCACAATGAAAAAGGAAATAATGAACATGTCTTAGAATCGTCACTATAGAGACAACAATAGTTAGGGAGACAACAATCTCACGTAATGTGATATTTAATAACGGAGATTTTATAGATTGATTATGATATAATTGTTTCAAAATTTTATCTGAATTTATTTATAAGAGGAATAATAATAATAAATAATAGGTAAAACGTATGAATTTAATGGATGTTGCCTTTAATTTCAACTTGATTATTATTTTTCAAGTGTCCGAATTTCCACTTCAACGAAAATAACGTGATATACTGATATAGCATAACTATTGAAACTGAAAGTTTTTTTTTTTTTTTTTATGAAAAATCGAGAGTCAAAAATGAAGAGAGCCAAGGACTGATAACTCAATTTGCTCTCCACGTCTAATAAATTATGACTAAGATAATGAAATTAAATAGATAAGTCAAACAATAATTAAAGTCGAAAAAATTAACAATTTATTTTGTTTCCTCTACTTATTGGTTTTGTTTTTCCTTGGCTAAAAATAAAGTTGAAATACATTGTAGTTGAATGCGTTCATAATAAATAGAGGAACAAATCTTATGTAACACCCTATTTTTATACTTTACGGTAAATATAAGATTTAATGATGTCATGATAGTTATTACTAACTATGCTATTTAGTATGTTACAGGTGGCAATGACGACGTACTCGATGTGCGGTTCATGCCAATTATGTGAAGGTTATAATTATTTTTTAATTTAATGATGTGATAGTGTATTTTGTTGTGTTTTAGTTCAATTACGAATATAATGTGGTGAAAATAATATGAATTGAGGTTTATATATTACCTTATTATCTTGAATATATTGTATGATACTATATGTTTATATTCATAATGAAAACGGTTAAGTATTATTATTTAAATTGTATTATTTATATATGTGGTATCTATCTATATAAGTATATATTTATATAATAGGGTGTGGTTTTAATGGTTATTCATTTTTTTTTTAACCATGAAGGGTTACAGATAAAATTATAAAAATTAGCATTCTTAAATACATTTGATGATGTGACATTTTATGTAACTTGCTTTTTTTTTTTTTTTTTTTTTTTTTTTTTTTTAAGGAAAAATTCATTCAACTAAAAGGTCTTATAGATACCAAACATAATGCGAATGACCCTGTTATACATAATACAAAGCACTCGATAAAAACCAGTACTATAAGTAAAATCTGATGAAGCACAGGGAAAATGATGCAAGACGAAACCTGATATTGGGTAAATTTCTCAACACATCAATTTGAGCACGCATAAGGCTCTATTTGAAACTACTATAATCGATGGAAGCTTTTCGATCCATTGAGAGCATGTAACATGTAGCACCAAGGCCATAAACCTCTCCGCTAAGACTCATAGCTAGCAGAACTTCTAACTCACCAAGATCTAAATCTGGTGGACCAAAAACAAACTCAAACAGTGGGAGAACCACCTCCATTATTGCAATGAAAATACTAAAACTATCTGGCGAAAATATTAACGCCTTTATTAGACTAAAACATGCATAAAAAACTAAAGATTAAAACACGACCGTTGTAAGCCTTCAAAGAAAGTGCAGCTGACAAAAGAACCATCAGAGTAGGAGGAATGCTTTGATGGACAAGTAGCGAAGCCAATGAGATGCCTTCAAATAGCAGAATGTGAAATACACGCGCTACCACCATCAACATCTGGAGCTAGAACCACCACCTCCACAAAAAGCTCATCACCATTTGGAACAAAACCCCGAAAGAGTACAACCACCAGACGAGAAAAAATGTCACAAAATGCCTATAAGTCATCTGGAAACCATCCTCTAAACAACATCAGATGTGCTCCAATGAAGCTACCCCGCCAAACACAGCCACCACTATAAAAAACCTCACAACGATACAAGATCGGTGACCAATTTTTAAGGTCGAAGATCTAACAACATGCCCGAAGGTGGTCCTGGAACCTCGGCTGACTCACTTTCTCCTTTTCTCTTTTTCTCATTTCCTAGGGCTGGCTGCTGTAACTTGCTATTATAGGTTAAACAACTTGCTAATTTTGTAACTATAATTAAATAGTTTTTTTTAAGGGAGTCTATTGACACCACCCAATCTACTTTTCAGACACATTACTCAGTTAGTTTTTATTATTACTAGATTATCTATTAATAAAATTACTTTTAAGGACAAAAAATATTTTTTTAAAAAATACACTCTACTCACCTTACTCTAAACAATAAAAAAAAAAAAAAAAAAAAAAAACTTTCTAGATACAATATATATTAGATATTAACCCTAATTAAGTAATAAATAAATGTAAGTTGGCTTCCAAAACAAATACATCTAGTCAAATTGAATCTTTTTTTTTTCTTTTTTTTTTTAAAATTGAATCGGCCATCTTATAAAGCAATATATATATTTATATATATAAATATATATATATATATATATATATTCAAAAAGCTTCTTTTTTTTTAACCACAAAATCTTCGAAACTACATTATCATAATAAAATCATTAAAAACTTTCGCAAATGCAAAAAACATCCGAGCAAACAGATGTAATTAAATAAGATTGAAAAAAAAAAAAAAACTGTGAAAAGAGGAAAAACAACATAATTTTCAAGAAAAATTTAGAAACGTATATAATTAGAAAAAAAAAAAAAAAAACATTCAAATACACGATAACTACTTAATGAGCTAAAGGTAAATTAGGTCTTTTACTTTTATAATTTATTTTTAAAAAAAACTTTAAAAACACCTTAAAAAAAACTTTAAAAAACCATGTCAGTAAGTTCACAACCAGTTACACATGCAATCTCATTTAATGAGTTCTCTAAGTTCTATGTTCATTAATTGCCATTAAATTTGTTTGATCAACTATTCAATTTGTTACAACCATCCGATTAACATCATGCGGAGTAACGATAACCATGGATGGATAAATATTAGAGTAACCATTGAAAACTTTTCCATATATAATATAATGATATATGATATAATATATATTAATATGCTTCAAAATGTATTGGAAGCGGAAGGAAAAAAAAAGGAATAAATTAGATTTCCTTTTTTCTAACGATAATGACCTTAGGGTTAACTATACATATATATCCTTCTATTTTAACCTTCAACCACACAGCCGCTCATTCTATTTCTTCCCCTCTTTATTGTTTTCTTTTTCCTCTCCATTGACGTCTGTTTTACTCTCTTCGGCTCCAATAATTTCAGTAATTTAATTCCTAAATTTTTATATCAAGATTTCATGAATCAAAGGTCTGCTTTGAAACCCTAATTATTTCTATGAATAGAATATGATTTTTAATTACTATTTTGATAGAATCCAGCCATAGAAAAATCTTATACTTGAGTTCAACTCTTTTATGTTGGATTTATTTAATTGTTTTATATATTTCATGAATGATTTTTTGATTAAAAACTATTTGAATTATTGGTATGATTTGATCAACTTCTCATTTAAAACCCTAGAATTTATAAATCATGAATTTGGTATACTTTTTATGTCAAATTCTTATGGGTGTATTTTATTATCATATATCATCATGTTAACCACAAGTCCATGATTTTAATCGGAATTTTTGAGGTGATGGATTGGTTTGAATTTTTGAAAACGTTATGCCTATTTTCATGTGAACTCCAGCCAGTCCACGAAATTTAGTGACTTTCGACTCTATTATGTATTTTTATTCTCATATTTTTCCAAAATTCTAGACATCGTAAGCTTTCTTTTGGCTTCGAAACACTTAAATCGGAGTTTTCATTAATGAGTTATGATTTTTTGAAGTTGGACCAGAAAACTGCCAGTTAAACATGGACCCGAAATTTTAAATAGATTCCAATGGCTTTCTCGTCATGCAAATTAGTCTAAAAATATGCGTATTTTATATCTATCTCTTTGTCCTCGAGTTTAGTTTCTTATATTATCATTTTGACTGATTTGGAATTAAAATGAATTTATTATGCATATTTTTGTAAGTAAAGGTTGTACCACCTTAAGATGTTGCTTTCCAATTTGGAATGTTACATTTCATGCTATTCAATGTTATATGAGATGAATGGATGAAAGATGATAGATGATAGATGATGCGATAGGATGATTTAGACACTGTTTTGCTATAATTAATAATTTTGTGTTGGATATGAATGTTTGGCATGATCTTTTCAAGGAGGCAAGCACACCGAGGACCGGAACCATCGTGTCACCTACCGTTGGAAGTTGAGTAAGTCTAGAAGTCATGTAAGTAATATCTCTCAGTTGCAATGTGATTGTTAAAAAAAAAAAAAAAAAAAAAAGAAGTCAAGAGTGATGTTTTATATTATAAGATGCTATAAGATGATGATGTTTAATGATGAGGAAAATGATGGAAGATGATTATTGTTTTATTTTACCTCATTATTCGATGGAAGCCTTTGTTAAAACCTATATATATATGCACTATCAATGATGTTTTAAAATGGCATTGTACACCCCGATGGATGAATGATGGGGTTTGTTGAGCAAACCGACTGGTGAACAGTTGCTTCATTCTGTCGCGGTTGGTTTGGAACTTGCTACCCCATGCTTTCCATGATATGCGTGCTATGATGGTACAAAGCTAGGGCCATAATATAGATGGATATTTTGAAATGTTACCATATGAAACCTTACATATATATATATATATTTATTGGCGGAATTTGTGAAGATAAATGTCACTTTTTCGGTGAAAACGATTTTGTGAGATATAAAATGTATTTACTAAGCTTTATGCTTACTAGATGTTTCTCATATGGAACAAAGGGAATATGTGAGGTTGGAGGAGCTCGATACGGATGTATGCATGGTAGCGGAAATGGAATATCGGAGTGATGCATCCTGACTATATTTTTACGAATTTTGATGAAGTTATTTATAATTCTGCAAATTTAAAGTTTATGATTTATATATGAATTTTTGAAAGTAAAATATTTTTTTGTTGAGATTAAGGTTTTTAGTACTATTGCTTTAATTGATTTATTTTATGAAGTTTAAAATTATTTTGTTCATTTATAAGTCATGTTTAAAAAAAAACTCAAAATACTTTTGTATCATTCTTTCATATATATATTATGCAATCTCTTATTTGATTATAAATAATGGATATTATAAGATGGTAACAATGACGTCTCATGAGGGGGCGTTACACTATATGACAATACCCCATAGTAAAATATGATAAGATATACTTTAAAAAAAAATATGATAAGATATTTTATTATATTTAAAAAAAAAAACTAATTTTCAAATGATTTTTTGTATTATCTATCTAAACACCATTTGCAGAAATTTCAATTTTTTCATAATAACCAAAAAAAAAAAAAAAAAAAAAAAATTTGCACATAAAAGAAGTGACTTCTTATTTCAAAACAAGAATAATTTTCATTTCAAAAACAAACATACGAATCAAAACAAAACTTCCAAAGCGAGATTTGAACCCACAACGTACGTATCCTTTTAGGACGAGAGTAAGTCTCGACTCTACAAAACCGTGAAGTAAGAAAGAGAAAATAATTATAATAAAATAAAAATAATTAAAAAAAAACATGAAATATTTTTTAATCTTCAAACAACACCAATCCTTCAATTCTTATCATACCACTCAAGCCAAACGCCTTGCAAATATCATATAGTTTTAGGAAGCAGATGATAGGCTGGCTTTGCGAGTAAGTTATTAGCTCTCCCCATTGACAGACCAAACTTCTCAGTCATGTCCATGTCCTCAGCCTTCATTTCATAAGGAAGCTCCCAATCAAAGCAGTGCACCAACTGAGCAACTACGAATCGAACTATTGTCAAACCTAATTGCATTCCAGGACACCCCCTACGACCTGACCCGAAAGGGAGAAGTTTGAAGTCATGTCCCCGAAAATCGGTGTCGCTGTTTGCGAACCTTTCAGGGTCAAATTCTTCTACGTTCTCTGACCAGACACTTGAATCCCTTCCTATTGCCCAAGTGTTAATTAGGATGCGCGATTTCTTGGGAATCAAGTAACCATCCATCGTAATGTCCTTCATGGACTCGCGTGGGACCAGAAATGGTGCAACCGGGTGCAGCCTCAAACTCTCTTTCAATACCATATCTAGGTATTCTAACTTATCCAAATCTTTTTCCTCTACAATCCGGTCCCTCCCAACAACGTTTTCAAGCTCATTTTGGAGATTTTTCATCACCTTCGGGTTCCTTAGAAGTTCCGATATTGTCCATTCTATTGCTACGGCGGGAGTATCAAATGCAGCCACTATCATGTCCAGTAAGATGCCTTTGATGTTTGTACGACCAACCATGTAGACATGCTCATCTTGGGGATTCATCGGTTGATTCATTAAAGAAAGCAGAACATCAACGAAATCCTTGCGACTATTTATTTGTTGCTCTCTTGCAACTTGTTCATGCTCCATAATTATTTTCTCCAAAACTTTGTCAATGTCATTTCTTAATTTCTTCATCTTTCTTGTCAATCCCTGAGGCAAATATAAGAGGTTATGATTTGGTCAGCATACACACACACACACACACACACACAGACACACATATGTAGTGGCGGAGGCATGCATGTGGTGCCCAGTGGAGGGCTACAGCCCCCACTAAAATTTTTTTCTTTTATTTTTTACCCCCAAAAAATTTATTATTTTTCACTTTTTACGTCACTAAAAATTAAAAATTCTCACATAACCTCCACTCAAATTAATTTTATGCAAAAATTTTATGTTTTTTTTTTATCCCAATAAAAAATTAAAAATTCTTAATAGTCCCTACTAAAATTTTACCCTTTAGTTTGTTTACTTTTATGTTATTTATTTTATCTCTAAAAAAAAAAAAATTGCTATACGCCCCCATTAAAACATTTGCCTAGTTTTGCCACTGAATATATATACATGTGGGTATAGTTTCAATGGTTACTCTAATATTTACCCTTTCATGTTTACTGCTATTTTAGCCATGTGATATAAATCAAAGGATATTATAATGAATTGGGTAGTTGGCCAAATAAATTTATGACAGTTAATGAACATTGAAGTTAGAGATCTCATTAACGTGATTTTGGATAGACAACCTGTTCTTAACCTACTAACATTGGTTTTTAAACATTTTTTTTTAATTCAAATGAAATTTAAATAAGTAGTTATTTCCTATTTTTTAAGCTCACTCCTGATATTCATTTATGATTTTTTTTTTCAATTTATTTAGGGGCCAAAAAGAGTAGATCCAAATTTGTTACACAGCACCCTTGGTATATGTAATTATGTATATACTTTATTAGAATTTGAAGGACCTTAGTCTGGCTGATAACGGCAGTAGAATTAGAATTTGACACCACAACACCTACACCCACAACCCACCCCCCCCCCCCCCCCCCCCCCCCCCCCCCCCCCCCCCCCTCTTTCTCGCGCCCACAACGAAATAAAAAAATATTTCTCTATTTATCAAAAAAAAAAAAAAAAAAAAAAAAACCCCCCACGAAATCCAATTAAGAAAATATTTCTGTATTTATTATAAAAAAAATAAGAATTATTTTTCTACAAGAAGTACATGATGTGGCAATAATCCAGTTAACTTTTTCAACGTGCTTTTTTTTTTTTTTTTTTTTTTTTTTTAAGTAATATTAGTAGAAAAGAAAACAATAATAAAGAGTACTTTACGATAATTTGATGTAACCAAAAGTGAGAAGGGAAATTGAAAAGAATAATAAATACAAAAGGAGAATATAGCACTAATGTTAATCAATCACGGCAATTTTTTCCTCGCCTAGTATATATGAAGAGTAATTATAATTCCTTAAAAAAAAGAGTATTTATAATAATAATAATCTTGATATTTATTTTCCACTTCCAACAAAAAAAAAATGAGAAATATTTTTAATTAATGCTTAAGATAAACAGTTATTAACTTGTTATAGCAAGTCATACAAAATGTCATATCATCAAATGTAATAAAGACATAAATTTCTTTTTATAAATTTGTCTGTAATCATGGATGGTTACAAAAATAGAGTAACCATTGAAAACTCTTTTATATATATATATATATATATATATATATATATGAGGGTTAATTAGAGTTTTGAAGAAGTGCAAAAGTATAAAGCTTGGAAAAAAAAAAAAAAAAAAAAAAAAACTAACTAACAGAGTGTTACAGTTCAAAGGAACATCTATATTCCTGAGAACCCAGCAACAGTGAGGGTATAAATTACAAAAACACTGAAAAGGATTTTATTCCCTATCGCAACAAAATAACAAATCATTTTTTTTTAAATGGCGAGAGGAAGCAATTCGTGTTAAAAGATAGATTTAAAGATTTAACTCTCCATCGAGAAAGATTGATTTACGAACATTTCCATTGTGATCTTATTATCTAGTTTTTTAGTTTGCATTGTGGGAAACGAATCGGTAATAATTATTTAGACAAATATGTACACCTTTGTTAACTATTCAATAGGTATATTTTTCTGATTAATGATTTAATGTTAAAAAACATGTCTATTATTGTGTTGAGGTTAAAATTTAAAATTTGATTTGGCTTTATTTGACATGACTCTTAAGAATTGTGGTCTAATTTGAAAATTTAAAAAAGTTAAGGACTACTTTGAAATTTCTAGAAGCCTCTTGACCACTAAAAGCCCTTCCCCACGTGGTCCATATTCAAACCTCAATATCTCTCTTTCTCCCCCTCCCTCCTCTTCCAGCTCCCTCTACCTAGAAAAGTATTTGTAATTTATTATTATTATTTTTATCGTAGATTATGGATTTTTGGATATTAAGAAAAATAAGCTGTTATGCTGTCGGATTATCAAACCTGACTATAATTGGTTAACTAGTTTTAGTAATACAATGAGTGAGTTCGTCTAGTTGATCTACGATTTGACATTAACATGTCGCAACATAATTAGTTATAGTATTAATTTCGATACCTTCCTCAAGGATGATTACACACTTCGATGATGTTGTGAATAGTGTTAAATTTGTTCCTAATCTGCAGGTTCTCTTTTGGAAATAAACTAAAATTTTCTTATTCCAAAACTAATTTAAACTTATAAGTAGTTTGTATTCCTACGTCCTGTGCATTGTGTGCTCAATCCCCATATTTTTCCCCCTTACTAGTTATTCGGTTTAGTCTCATTTGATAAGCAAAGAGTCATATCGAGTTTATCAGCATTTGGTTTCTGATTCTAAAAATTGGACGTCAATATGGTCTGTTTTATTGTATTATTATTTTTCTTATGTATTTTTTAAAACTTTTTGACCTGGTGATTTATTGTTGAGTGCATGGATGAAGCGTTGAATGACACCAATCCCAATGTTTTAGATTTGATTTGCTCATTTTTCTTCAATTTTCAAATGGTTTTAGATTTTAGAGTTGTGTAGCAGAGATTTTAGCTCTTATATTCAGTTTCGTTTTTTGTACTTATTTATTTGGCATGAATTTTCATTTGTTCGCTTTATTGACTCTCAATATTCCGGAGTAAACATGTTTTATTTAGTGAATTTCTAAATTCAAACTTCAACTTTTATTAATGTTAGAAATTTTTTCTTTCTTTTATGTTTTTTTGTTTTTTTGTTTTTTGTTTATTTTATCAAACTTTAAACAAATTTTCTATCGCACCATTGAGCCTGGATCACGACAGTTATCAATTTAGATTCCCTACTATAAAATATCTACTTATATAAGCTTTATGCTAGTTAAAACAAAAATACAAATGTTAACAAAGATTTTATTGTAAGATGTGCATTATGCAATTTTTTCTCCCAATCTAATTGGGAATTTGTTCGAATTTCAAATTAACAAACGTCGTGTCAATACGTATTCTAATTCTACATCATATTATTCTAGAAGAAAAAAAAAAAACATTAAAACTGAAATTTAACACTTACATTTTAACTTTCATGACCCTCTCGAATGGAATTACTATGACACATTATTTCGCAAATAGAGCGGACAAGATGAAGGGGGGAAAAAGAAGAAGAATGCATTAATAACTCTTCTGCCGTCCCAATCTTATATATGTAATACATATATAAATAAACGACGGTGACGGTGTCAGAAATCAGTACCAATATTCGATATCCTTTTAACATACTCATCATCTATTAGTTTCATATAAAATAGAGGATAAAAAGAAATTAAAAAAGAGAAAGAAATAGATATATAAAAATCTGAAAAGTGAATGGGAGCACTATTGTAAACTTAATATAAGATACAAAAGATTTTTTTTTTCCTTCAGTGGGGCACGTGCACATACAAGTGAGAGTTGGAGCAAGAGCCTCCACTCACATTTTAAAAGATTGATTTTTAACCCTAAAATTTCAAAAATTTTAGGGTTGTGTCTATATTTTATAAGTATACTAATAATAGATTGTGCTCTTACTCAAACTTTGAAATTTTCAATTTTTACTCCCAAAATCTTAGTTGAATTTAGAATTACGCACCCAATTTATATATAAAAACAAATCTTCCCCACATTCAATAATTAAAAACTTAATAACGTCATTATTTATGAAAAATTTATCTCTAAGTTTTTTATAGCTTCCTGGATGTGACACTGCCCACTGGCACTATTGAAACTCCGTGGCTGGTCTACTTGGATAAGCTCATTAAAACCACTTGCCAAAAAATAAAAATAAAAATAAAAATAAAAAACCCCTAGAGAAAACCGACGAGGCAACAAGTGCACCTTAAAACTTGAAGGAAATTCATGAAAAAAAACACAGTCCTACATATCTGGAGCATATTTACTTTGCATTAAAAGAAAAGAAAAAGTGAGTAACTAGTCATTTTCTTTCCCAACTAATCTTGTGTTTATTTTACAAAATATAAAATAAGAATTTAGTAGGCCTTACACAATATAAGAAATGAAAAAGGAAAATGCTAATTCTTATATCCCCTAG
The DNA here is from genome assembly GCA_009761775.1 of Ficus carica. NCBI lineage: Eukaryota > Viridiplantae > Streptophyta > Magnoliopsida > Rosales > Moraceae > Ficus > Ficus carica. Next base: position 12,491,551 of record CM019742.1, on the reverse strand, counting down.
TAATGATTACTTATCAAAAGGAATAAATACAGATTTAATCTTAAAAAGTTTTCAGTGATATTTTTTTTAATATATAAAAGGATAATTTAAATAATTACATTAATAAAATTAATATTATTAAAGTTAGTTAACATAAAAAAAAAGGAGATTATTTTCCTTTACACTATTCAATAGGTAAGTAAACATTAAAAAGAAAATCAATGATCATCGTTTCTATTCTTTTACTTTACTTTCCAATCCTGTTACATTTCCATTACGTTCTTTTACGGTTAGGTAAATGCATCCTAGAAGAAGGAAAAACAATGAAAGAGTTAGATCGAACCTGAAGGTCAAAGGGTTCGAGACAGGGCAAATAATCAGCCACATTGAAAGCACCCACCAAGCACAAGCCCTCATGAGCAAGCTCCTTTAAGTGATAGCTCTCTTCTCTATTCGTCCCAAGTATCATCCTACACGACATGTCTGCAATGTGCTCTCCCACCTTCTTACTAATATCAACCACTTCTCCTGCCTCCGCCGCTTTCTTCACCGTCTCCACCAGCGATCGAACCTCTTCCCTCCTCAACGCCGCAAACGAATTGATCTTCGACGCGCTCAGAAGTTGTAAGGTGCACAATTTCCTCACGCTACGCCAGTACGGACCGTATGCTGCGAAAGCCATTCCCGTGGTGCTGTAAGATAGGTACTCGGAGGCTTGGCTTTTCGGGCGACTAGCGAAAATGGTGTCGTGCGTCTTGAGCAATAGCTCGGCGGCTCGCGGGGACGACACCACGATGGTGGGGACGTTCCCAAGCCAAAGTGACATGATGCCTCCATAGTTTTTGGCTAGGTTGTGGAGGCTGCGGTGCGGTAGGGTGGTCAGCATGTGGAGGTTGCCAATTATCGGAAGCGGGCGGGGACCGGGCGGGAGTATCCTGCCATGTTTACGGTGTTTCAGAGTGGTGGCGAAAGGGAGAATGATCAGCAAAAAGAATCCAAGGAAGATGAGGAAAATGCCTAGTAGCATTGTTGGAATATGCAACATGTTTTTCGAATTTTCTTTTCTTTTGTTGTTTGGTTTTTTAATGACTAATTTTCCAAAAAAAAAAAAAAAACAAGGCTTTAAATAAAAGCAAATAATTGAAATGAATGTCGGAAAAGGGAAAAAAAGAAAAGAAAAAAGAAATAGGATGTGAAATGTTTTTTCCTTTAATTATTAAAATGGTCGTAAAAGACATTTTTTCCTGTATTCCATCCTTATCAACAACGGAGCCTAGAAATATACTTTATATGAGGGCAAACTTTATTTTACGCATTGAGTTTTAGTACCATTGTCTCTTTGTTTTTAGACTCTGAGATTAATGTTTATAATCCTAAAACTTTAAACCAACAGTAAAAATACTCCTCGAATATTAACCTTTATCAAAAAATATCATTTCTGTCATGTTTTGACCACTTAAGATTTGAAAAATTGTTATTTTTCCTCCATTCTTTAGTACATTTAATATCACGTCTCAAACTTTGAAAAAATGGTGTTTACACCTATCGAATTTTATATTACTAACAATAAACACTCGTTTTATATTTCAATGTAAGCTTCCCAAACAGGACCATTGTCGTTGCTATATGCGGTCTCTGCAGTAGTATTAATTATAGGAAGATCTGGGAAATTTAAAGTTTTTGTTAGTTAAACAATTCATATGCTTGATTTAAATGTAGCTAGTATTCAGTTAATGTTAGTTTTCACTATGCTTCCTGTTAATTGGGTCATAAACAGGACATACAATTTTATTTTATTATTATTATCTATCTTTTTATTTTTATTTTTATTTTTTTATTTTTTGCATCAACCCTCGATCTACATATTATATAATAAACATGCTGTCATGTCGTATCGTGTGGTGGACATGCTTAATAAGCATTTTTGTGTGTGTTTATATTTGGGATCCTGACCCAATTATAACTTGTCTCGTGTTCTTTTTAAATTGATTGTAACGTGTCATAAACGTTTCTAACCCAAACTCCGCACACGATCCATATAAATGGTGGAGCCATATTTCAAGAGCAAATTTGAGAATCTATCTTTCTTAACTTATTGCTATCGATGTAACAATATATAAAACCCGAGCATTCATTTAGTAGATAATCAATGGAAGACAGCTTAAATGACAATAAAGTATAGTAATAAACTTCAATTATATTTCTCTCTTCTTTTAATTCTGTAGCCTCAATTTGGATTTGAGGTCGATGGAATTCTAGGATTTAGTGAAATTTCTGAATTAGGGAAAGTAATGATGTTAGGTGATGAAATTGATGTTGCGTGATGATAAATTAAAAGGAATAGATGATGGAATTTCTAAACTGGAATTGTTAGATTCATGACTTAGGTATTCTTTTATTTTCTTGAAAATTGAAATTAGGACTTTTAGGATTTTTAGAATTTCTTATATAGATGATGTTAATTATATGATTTTGTGACATGATATTCTCCGAAAAGTAATTTTATTGAGGTCCCAAGGCGCTACATCACTTGACTAACGATTTTAGTAAGTTCATCAAGTCAAGTAAATAACATCTAAACCTGCAACATGTTTGTTTCAACTAAATATTACTTTATGGTGGAAAATATGAGATAGCTTTTTATTTATTTATTTTTATTTATTTATTTTTTTTTTTACAAGTACTTATGTCAATGAGGTTTTATGACAACAGTTCTATTTATGTTACGAAATTTATCTCATTGTTTTACAAAAGAACAAGACAAGAACCAGGGACGGAGCCAAAAGTGTATTTGAGTTGGGGCGTATACCAAATTTTTTTTTTTTTCAAAGATAAAATAAAATTTAGAGGGGACTATTTGAGAATTTTTAATTTTAGTGGGTTTATGTGAAAAATTTTAAATTTTAGTGGGGCAAAACGGTAAAAGTCTAAACTTTGTTTTTAAAAAAATTAACTTTAGTGGGGATCATGTGAAAATTTTTTATTTTTAATGGGGGCAAAATAGAGACTATATGAGAATTTGTTTTAATTTCAGTGGGAGCAAATTGAAAAAATTATATAATTTTTTAGGGCAAAAATAAAATAAAAAAATTTTCAATGGAGGCTAGCCCCCCCTAAATCCGCCCCTGACAAGAACTATCTATATGAGAGGTAACTAGAAGGTGTGTGCCGGAACAAGTCCCACTTTGCACTGAGCCGCTTAGGGCCTGTTTGGTACACAAGTTGAGTTTGAGTTGAGTTGAAATTTTTAAGTTTGAATAGTGATTTTTGTTGACTTTTTCAGAAAAGACAAAAAACTTTTGGAAAAAAGATAAAAAACATGATGAAAAAAGTACAGTTTAGTTTAAACTAAACTTACCAACCAAACGGGCCCAAGTTGCCTTCCTCGATGATGGGAAATCACTACCCCATACTTATCAGGGTTACGTGCATTATATCACTTAGGGCCCGATAATTAGAAAAGATAATGAATAGATGGTTAAGCTATAAGTTTACATTTTATGTTATATCTTTTTATCGATTTTAGATGAAATTTTATTGTTTTGATTTGTGTTTTATGATTTATCATTTCACCAAAGTCATAGAATTAATCATTTTGTGAGAGTATGGATATACTTACTAAGCACTAGTTTATTTTAGTTTCTTCACATGTTGTAGATAAGAGTAAGGTTAAGGTTTAAAAACGAAGAAGGCTTGCTGTGGAGGTGTGTGTGGTGGTGGAAAGGGATCGGAATGATTCCCAAATATAAGAATGAAAATTCTGTTTATTTTTTTACGACTCTATAAGTTCAAGTTTGGATTATTGTTATTGTTTCTAAAGTCTTTGTTAGGTTGCGTTTTGGATAATTGTTAAGATGGATTTTTAAGGTTTTTTTTTTCTATTAAAATTATTTTTTAAAAAGTTTCCAAATGAGATTTGGTTTCCATGATCTTTTAATTCAAGTTTATTTTTTTATATCTAAAAGAAAAATTTTTATTCTAATTTTCCATTGAGTATTGCTATGAATATTTATTTATTATTTTTTTTCCATTACTATTGATTTATAGATTATGATAAGTTTTAGGAAACTGTGACGTCCTGCTAAGTGGGAGATCTTACAGCACTTTGAAATGACATAAAGTTTTTGTCCCCAAATGTACATTCCTCTTTATTTCTCCTCCTTTGTCCCAATAATTGTCATTTAGGTTGTCCTTAATTATCTCCTGTCTATTTCTAGTCGGCCTTTTTTTTTTCTTGCTAGAAAAGCATCCATGATTTACAGAAAACATCCGGACAAATGAAAGATAAGAAAGCATCAATTTTTTCTAATTATCTCCTGTCTGATTATTTATTTATTTTTATTATTATTATTTTGGAAAGCATTTTTTTTTTTTCAATTGTTAAGTGCTCTAATAATGCATTGCCTTCATCGACAAATGTTCTTCATGTTAAGAACTAATACTTTACTCTTGTTGAAGCATCAAAAAACTTAAAATTTGTTACCTCTAGAATGTCTCTTATTTTTTATTGATAACCAGTCTTTTATATTGATAAGGTCAGCGATAAATGTAGCCTTCTATTTGTTGGAGGCACATATATACTAAAACTTATTTTTTGAGAAGTAAATCATGACATAAAATACATATATATGTTCCTCTAAGATAAATGTATAAAACAGTATCATTATAATTGCAAAAAACTATCAATTGCACATTTATAATAATAAACCACATAAACATAGTTGACTACAAGTTATTATGCTTAGAAAATCCTTATGTTAACTTCATTTTAGCACGAGTTTCATATGATAATTTAATGACTCTAATATCCGAAGGAGACCAAACAACTAGGGAGGGGATACCCAACCAAAATCGTCGTGAAATCCGCATTCTGTAGTAGTGAGATGATTAAGCTATGAGTTTACATTTTATGTCATATCTTTTTATCGATTTTAGATAAAATTTCATTGTTTTGATTTGTGTTTTATGATTTATCATTTCACCACAGTCATAGAATTATCATTTTGTGAGAGTATGGATATACTTACTAAGCACTTAGTATATTTAAGTTTCTTCATATGTTGCAGATAAGAGTAAGGTTAAGGTTTAAAAACGAAGGAGGCTTGCTGTGGAGGTGTGTGCGGTGGCGGAAAGGGATCGGAATGATTCCCAAATATAAGAATGAAAATTCATGTTTATTTTTTTACGACTCCATTAGTTCAAGTTTGGATTATTGTTATTGTTTCTAAAGTCTTTGTTAGGTTGCGTTTTGGATAATTGTTAAGATGGATTTTTAAGTTTTTTTTTTCTATTAAAATTATTTTTCACTACGTTTCCAATTGGTTTCCATGATCTTTTAATTCAAGTATATTTCTTTATATCTCAAAGAAAAATTTTATTCTAATTTTCCATTGAGTATTGCTATGAATATATATTTTTTTTTCCATTACTATTGATTTATAGATTATGATAAGTATTAGGAAACTATGACGTCCTGCTGAGTGGGAGATCTTATAGCATTTAGAGATGACATAAAGTTTTTGTCCCATTCCTCTTTATTTCTCCTCCTTTGTCCCAATAATTGTCATATAGGTTGTCCTTAATTATCTCCTGTCTATTTCTAGTCGGCCTTTTTTTTTTTTTTTTTTTTTTCTTGCTAGAAAAGCATCCATGATTTACAGAAAACATCCGGACAAATAAAAGATAAGATAGCATCAATTTTTTCTAACTGAAGCTTGGAAGAAAAAAAAAAAAAAAAAAAAAAAAAAAACTGATTAAATGGACAGCTTTTTTTTTTTTTTTTAACTTTTTATTTTATTTTATAGAAAGCACTGTTTTTAAAAAAAAAATAATAATTAAGTGCTCTAATAATGCATTGCCTTCATCGACAAATGTTCTTCTTGTTAAGAAGTAATACTTTACTCATGTTAAAGCATCAAAAAACTTAAAATTTATTACCACTAAAATGTCTCTTTTTTTTTATTTTATTGATAACCAGTCTTTTTATATTGATAAGGTCAGAGACAAATTTAGCCTTCTATTTGTTGGAGGCATATATATACTAAAACTTATTTTTTGAGAAGTAAATCATGACATAAAATACATATATATGTTCCTCTAAGATAAATGTATAAAACAGTATCATTATAATTGCAAAAAACTATCAATTGCACATTTATAATAATAAACCACATAAACATAGTTGACTACAAGTTATTATGCTTAGAAAATCCTTATGTTAACTTCATTTTAGCACGAGTTTCATATGATAATTTAATGACTCTAATATCCGAAGGAGACCAAACAACTAGGGAGGGGATACCCAACCAAAATCGTCGTGAAATCCGCATTCTGTAGTAGTGAGATGATTAAGCTATGAGTTTACATTTTATGTCATATCTTTTTATCGATTTTAGATAAAATTTCATTGTTTTGATTTGTGTTTTATGATTTATCATTTCACCACAGTCATAGAATTATCATTTTGTGAGAGTATGGATATACTTACTAAGCACTTAGTTTATTTAAGTTTCTTCACATGTTGCAGATAAGAGTAAGGTAAAGGTTTAAAAACGACGGAGGCTTGCTGTGGAGGTGTGTGCGGTGGCGGAAAGGGATCGCAATGATTCCCAAATATAAGAATGAAAATTCATGTTTATTTTTTTACGACTCTATTAGTTCAAGTTTGGATTATTGTTATTGTTTCTAAAGTCTTTGTTAGGTTGCGTTTTGGATAATTGTTAAGATGGATTTTTAAGTTTTTTTTTTCTATTAAAATTATTTTTCACTTCGTTTCCAATTGGTTTCCATGATCTTTTAATTCAAGTTTATTTCTTTATATCTCAAAGAAAAATTTTATTCTAATTTTCCATTGAGTATTGCTATGAATATATATATATTTTTTCCATTACTATTGATTTATAGATTATGATAAGTATTAGGAAACTGTGACGTCCTGCTAAGTGGGAGATCTTATAGCATTTAGAGATGACATAAAGTTTTTGTCCTCTAAGGTACATTCCTCTTTATTTCTGCTCCTTTGTCCCAATAATTGTCATATAGGTTGTCCTTAATTATCTCCTGTCTATTTCTAGTCGGCATTTTTTTTTTTTTTTTTTTTTTTTTTGCTAGAAAAGCATCCATGATTTACAGAAAACATCCGGACAAATAAAAGATAAGATAGCATCAATTTTTTCTAACTGAAGCTTGGAAAAAAAAAAAAAAAAACTGATTAAATGGACAGCTTTTTTTTTTTTTTTTTAACTTTTTTTTTATTTTATAGAAAGCACTCTTTTTTTTTTTTTTTTTTTTTTTTCAATTATTAAGTGCTCTAATAATGCATTGCCTTCATCGACAAATGTTCTTCTGGTTAAGAAGTCATACTTTACTCATGTTAAAGCATCAAAAAACTTAAAATTTATTACCTCTAAAATGTCTCCTTTTTTTTATTTTATTGATAACCAGTCTTTTTATATTGATGAGGTCAGAGACAAATTTAGCCTTCTATATGTTGGAGGCATATATATACTAAAACTTATTTTTTGAGAAGTAGATCATGACAATATATATATATATATAGATATATGTTCCTCTAAGATAAATGTATATAACAATATCATTATAATTGCAAAACAAAAACTATCAAATGCACATTTAGAATAATAAACCACATAAAAATAGTTGACTACAAGTTATTATGCTTAAAAAATCCTTATGTTAACTTCATTTTAGCACGAGTTTCATATGATAATTTAATGACTCTAATATCCGACGGAGACCGAACAACCGGGGAGGGGATACCCCACCAAAACCTCCAAGGCAGCAAACTCGGAGATTAGAGAGCCACGTATACCAACCAATGCCTCTGGACTTATGAATTGGATAAGCAATTTTATAAATTTCTTAATGTTCCTAAAAAATTGCATATTAACTTTCCTTTTGCAAATTCCATAGCATAAATGCCAAACTAGTCCAAACTCATAAAGTAGATTGTTTCAAACAAAAGAAAATTGGAGGAATATGAAATCACTACTACAAAATGTGGATTTCACGACGGAGTTTCCACGACCGCTTTTTTAAAAACCGTCGTAAAAAATACGACAAAAACACAGAGCTGAACAGAGTTTCCGAAAACCGTCGTGGAAACCGTAGCTTCCTCAACGGTCTTTGGAGACCGTCGTGGAAGATACCGTGCTTCCACGATGGTTTTTTAGACCGTCGTGGAAGCACGGTAGTTTCCACGACAGTTTCTAATTAACGGTCGTGGAAACATAGATTCCACGACCATTTTTTTAGAAACCGTCGTGGAAAATTCGCGATATATTTTCCCATAACCGATTTTTGCCCCTAATATTTCCACATCAATACAGCAGCTGTAGTGAACTAAAATCATTCCAGATTGCACCGAAAACAGTCGGTACACCACTGTGTGACGACACCACCACCATCTACCATCGATCATCAATTTATCTTGTAAGTCATGATCACACAAACTTAGCGTAATGTTTTTTTCATTTGTATTTTTTATTTATGATTTTATATTAATTTTGTATGTTTTGGGATTGCTTTTGATCACGTTAAAGACTGCAATGGGCCGGGTGTTTAATATACGAACTTATCATGATCAAATTATTATTTTTCCTCGGTCCTTAGTTTTTATGTTTATTCGAATTTTTTGTTAATTGTTCAATTAATTAATGCGCCAGTAGTAGTGTTTAATTATAACTAAATGAAAATGATATGCATGCAATTTAAAATTATGCACACTTTGACTTCGAAAGCTTTGATTTCTTGATTTAGGATTTGCAAATCATGGATAGAAAATGGATGTGGTTTGATAGATTGTCTAAAGCATATGAAGATGGTGTTGAAGAATTTTTGTAATTTGCCAAAGGTCACATACAAGATGATAAGATTCCATATCAGTGTCAAATTTGTGGTAATCATAGATCTCATTCCATTGATGATGTTAGAGGGCATTTGCGCACTTATGGGATTATTTGTTCTTACTAAACATGGTATTTACATGACGAAAATTTTTTCGATATTAAATATACATTGATGAGTACTAAAGGTGAAGAGCCTATTGTTGAGGAAGACGTTGGTGATAATATGTGCAATTTGATAAATGATTTGGAAGAAAACTTTGTGCACCATCCGGAGTTATTTGAGGCAATGATTAATGATGCTGAAACGCCCTTGTATGTCGGGTGTACAAAATATACGAAATTAGGGGCATTGGTTAAATTATGGAATATGAAAGCGTCGGGAGGGTGGACGAATTCTAGTTTCACGACTCTTTTAGAATTTCTAAAAGATGTTCTACCGGAGGATAACAAAGTGCCACCTAGTATGTACGAGGTGAAGAAGACGTTGAGCACTTTGGGAATGGAATATGAAAAGATACATGCTTGTCCAAATGATTGCGTCCTTTACCGGAAAGAATATGAAGATTTAGATGAATGTCCGGTTTGTAACGAGTCAAGATGGAAGAAGGGCAAGATGCCATCGAATTGCAGAAAAGGACTGCCAGTGAAGGAGTTATCGTACATTCCACCAGCCCCACGTTTTCGTCGTTTATTCCGTAATGCCGAGCATGCTAAGAATTTGACATGGCACCACGATAAATGTGTTGACGATGGCAAACTTAGGCATCCGGCCGACGCACCACAATGGAAGACCTTTGATGACAATCATCCAGATTTTAATGCAGAACCAAGGAATTTACGTCTCGGTTTGTCGACGAACGGAATGAACCCATATAGTAACATGAGTAGTCGGCATAGTACCTGGCCAGTCATACTTGTCAACTACAATCTCCCTCCAGAATTGTGCATGAAGCGGAAGTTCTTGATGTTGACATTATTGATCTCAGGCCCTCAACAACCGGGGAATGACATTAATGTGTACTTGACACTATTAATCGATGATCTAAAAAGCTTGTGGGAAGATGATTTACAAGTTGAAGATTATTACCGTCAAGATATGTTAAATCTCCGTGCCATGTTGGTTTGGTCAATTAATGACTTTCCTGTACTTGGCAACCTATCTGGTTATCCTGTGAAGAGTTCTATAGGTTGTTCAGTTTGTATGAAGGAAACATCTTCCATCTGGTTGAAGAATGGTAAAAAAACTGTTTACCTTGGTCATAGGAGACTCTTGCCACAAAATCATCGATACTGCAAACTAAAGAAGGCTTTTGATGGTAAACCGAAGAAAGAACCGCTCATCAAATTTTGTCTGGCGAAGATGTATTTGATATGGTTAAAGATGTGAAAGTATTTTTGGGAAAGAGAAAACGTAAGGCTCCAGTTGTCGATAGACCTTAGAAGTCGATAGACCTTGGAAGAAGAAGTCAATCTTCTATGAACTTCCATATTGGAAGTCACTTTACGTTCGTCATTGCTTAGATGTTATGCATATTGAGAAAAATGTCTGTGAATCGATAGTGGACACGTTGCTTGACATTCCGCATAAGACTAAAGATAGTGAAAAGGCACGGTTGGATCTTAAAGAGATAAAGATTAGAACAAATTTGCTCTCCGAGAAAAGATCGAACGGAATTTACTTACCTCCGGCCAAGCACACATTATCGAGATAAGAAAAGAGAAAGCTTTGTGAATGGCTTGCTTCCATGAAAGTGCCAAGTGGGTACTCTTCCAATTTCAAAAGGTTGGTATCGATGAAGGATTTGAGGCTCATTGGAATGAAAACACAAGATTGTTATATCTTAATGCAACAATTATTACCTCTTATATTGCGGGGAGTTTTAACGAAAGATGTGAGCTATGCAATTACGAAGTTATGCTCATTTTTTAATTCAATATATGCTCGAAGGTAATTGATCCACTGATTCTAGATTCGCTATAATCGGAGTTGGTGATGACATTGTGCATGCTTGAGAAGTTTTTCCCACCAGCCTTTTTTGATATAATGATCCATCTAACGGTGCACTTAGTTCGGAAAGTTAAGTTATGTGGACCGGTGCATTTGAGGTGGATGTATCATTTCGAAAGGTACATGAAGGTTTTGAAAGGTTATGTGAAGAACCGAAATAGGCCGGAGGGATGTATAGTGGAAAACTATATAGCAGAGGAATCGGTTGAATTTTGCTCGGAGTATTTGTCAAACGCGGAACCGATAATTCCATGACCTACTATGAGTTCATTGAAGATATTTGGGAACTTGATTACTGCGGCTTGCGAATAGCACTATTTATATGCAAGTGAGCTGACAATAATTATGTTAAGATTGATAGTGACGGCGTGATTGTGGTGGACTTTAGGCGATTGAGATACAAAAATGATCTTTTCATTAAGGCGTTGCAAATGGTACAAGTATTCTATACAACGGATCCCGACAATTTAATGTTATCTTTAATTGTGCCAATGAACCCAAGAATAACCCGGGATAGCCAAGAAGATATGGAAGATTGCACCGATATTCCATCATTCACAAATGGTTTGCCACCGGTGAAGGAGATTGATGATTTTGACGATTATGTTACACATTTGCTTTGTTTGGATGTCGAGTGGAGTTGAGAAGCCCAAAAAAAAGAAAACGAAAAAATCTGGAACTTGATTTTAATTTTTTTCATTGTAAAAATTTCTATACGTTTTTTTAATTATGAACATTATATGTGAAATATATGGATATTATTTATACATGCAAATCTGTGTGAAAAAAACTAATAGCAGGAATGCTGGGCTGCTTCATGCATAACATACAGGTTTGACCGCCTATGGGATTATATTTATAACGTTAACAAAATTTTCACCTACAACGACGGTTTTCCCAAAAAACCATCGTGGTATGTAACATATCACGATGGTTATTCCGAAAAACCATCGTGGTAGGTTTTAAAAAAAAAATTTACAATTTTTTGTAAATTAAAAAAAAAATTTTGAAGATACCACGACGGTTCAAAAAAAATTTTTAAAAAAATTTAAAATTTTTTGGAAATTTAAAAAAAAAAAATTTGCAGATACCACGACAGTTTTTTGGGGAAAACCGTCTTAGTATATAAAACCCTCATGGTATATAAATATACCACGACGGTTTTTCCCAAAAACCGTCGTGGTATCTTCAAAATTTTTTTTTTTTAATTTTCAAAAATTTGTAAATTTGTTTTAAAAAATTTCCACTAAACATACTATGACGGTTTTTATGGGAAACCATCGTGGTATGTGAACATAACACGACGATTTTCCCAAGAAACCGTCGTGGTATGTCAGAAGGCGGGAAATTTGAAATTTTTGAATAAAATCTTTAATTTTGGAGCGCATATTAAAACCCAAAAATGTTTGCCCATAACCAAAGCCGCCTAATTTCTTCGCTCCATTTCTCTTTATCCGCTCCCTCCCTACTCAAAATCTTCAAAAACTCTATCCACCTCCACGCCCAATCTCTCTCCCTCCACATTCACGCCCAATTTCTCTCTCTCCGCTTCCTCCCTCCACGCCCACACCCTCTATTTTTCCTTCTCTCTCTCGCCACAAACGCCCACGCCGCCCTTCCTCCATTTTTCCCTCAATCTCTCGGCACTCAAGCCCACTCCGTACCCACATTCGACAAGCCGGCAAGTTGCTTGGGTAAGGCATGGATTTGAGAATTTTTCGTCGAAAATGTTGATTTTGTTGGACATGATTGTTGATTGTGAATTTTCCGTCCAAAATTCGTTACTTTACGTCCAAAATGTTGATTTTGTAGATTGTTGAGTTGCCAAAATCCGTCCCCTACATTAAAGGTGATTGTTGAATTGTGGTTGAATTAGTTTTAAATTGATTTAACTTGGTTGGGTAAGGCACGGATTTGGGAATTTTCCGAGAAAAAAATGTTGATTTTGTTAGTTAAATGTTTGCATATTATATGTTCGTTAAAATACCTATTTGAGTGAGAATTAGTTTTAGATTGAATTAAATGGGTTGGGTAAGACACGGAGCTAAGAATTTTCTGGGAAAACATGTTGATTTTTTTATTTAAATGTTTACATATTACATATTTGATACAATGCCTCTTTGATTAGGTTGTGTGTCATTTCCATAGTTAAGTAAAGTTTTTGTTTAATTTCTATACGATTTAATGAGATTTAATGTATGCTTTCGTTTGCTTTTTATGTGTTTGGGTGCCATTATTTTATAATGATTTAATGACCAAGTTTTTTTGTTATTTAACGTGTTTTGGTGCGGAGTTGCTTTAGATTGATTTAAAATGTTGCAAGATCACGAGGAGGAATGCTCAACGCAAACTCAAATTGGAAAATCACGACGAACCAACTCACCTAGATTCAATCCTGATGAAGATGGTAAACGAAGAGCAACTCTTATGAGAAGAGTCCACAAGGTTAGGACAAAGGGAGAACGAATTGAAGTTTCGTTTGACACGAAAGGGCAACCGTTAGGGAAGGAAGGAGATGAATTACGGAGTTGGATTGGAGTGCTTGCTCGAGAGCACATACCCATTTAGATATCTGACTTTAGATGTGCCGATTTAGCCCCAAGGAAAGAAAGATTGTGGGTGGAAATCGTAACTTCTTTCACTGTGGAGCTATCATTTAAAAAACAAGCTTTAAAGTCATGTGGAGAGTCAGCGAAAAATTTTAGATATGATCTTTACCAAGCTTTTGTCAGATATCATATTGATGAAGAAAATGTGTGGCAACGACCGCCAAAAGTGGTTCACAATTACCTCACCATCAGCCAGGATGATTGGGAAAAATTCATTGAGTATCGACGTACCCCGGAATTCAAAAGACTATCCGAACAAGGAAGTGAGATAAGAAAGAAGAGCAAATACGGATCAACCGGGAGCCGAGACGGATATAGGAAAAGTGACCAAGCTCATGTACGTGAATTACTTGGACAAAATGTGTAAATGGTATGTTGTACTTCCAATTTCTTCGTTTATGTTAACTAATGGTAATTATTATACTGCAGTTCGAGAAGACAGGAAAATATGCAAAGCGGCATACTAGGTGGCTGGACATGCGCGTCAAACCCGATGGAGAGGTCAAGAATGAAGCGTTTAAAAATATTGCCGATACAATAGTAAGTTTTTGAAACCATTTAAAATTTATTCATACCGTACAGTCTTCCTTTATGTTTACGAGTTCATAAAATATTCTCTAATTGTTACATGATGACTTCAGTCAACAAGAGACACAAGGAAGTTTCAAATCTGTGGGGATAGAAGACATATTGACCAAGGCATTAGGCAATGCTGAGCATTCGGATCGGATTCGGGGTTAATCTAAGTTTGTCAAGCAGTCGCAATACTTCAACCTTGTGCAAGGTACAAAAAAAAAAAATCCTGAAGTCTCGGATATGAAACGGCAGCTTGCTGCATTGGAAAGAACCGTATAGGAACTTTGTGCGAAGCACGGTATCAACAGACAGATTATGGCCGAGGAGACTACTGCATCGACTGTTGATCAACACAACAGCTTCAAGGCTAGTTGCACTCTGAATGAAAAAGAAGCTAGGCCATCGGATCCGAAGCCCATGCCTAACGCAAGTAAGGAATGCCAGCTCTTTCTTCCTGATTTAGTAAACGGAGGAGATGTGCTTGTTGCAATCGGCAAGGCATACATGGACTGTGTTCCAATCGACACAGTCCATGGGATTCCTTTAGGTGAGGAGAATGTACAAGTGACAATTACAGTCCCAAAACTTAAACGTGCACTCCTTCCTATTACAACGAACGAAGCCACATGTATTGAAGAAGCTGTCGGTGGGTTTGTTGCTTGGCCGAAAAGATTGGTCGTCGTTCAAACAAGTTTGAGCCAGGCAAGTCAAGGTCCTAGTCATGCTCCTGACCGAGAAGCTGAGGGAAGCAAACGAACCAAAAAGAGAGCAGGGAGGAAGAAAATACAGTCACAACCGGAGGTAAAACAACAACCGGCGCAACAAGAACTACCTTCGTTCGACTTTAATGAAATTTCCTTCGAATTAAGACCTTTGGCATATTACTCACAAAATTCCATCCATGACGGTACCCAAATAGTGTGCCCACTACAACAGTTCGTCATTGGCGATAACATGCCCATATATATTGGGTTTGAAGATGTATACCATTTCATAAGTTTTGAAGAAATTAGTACAAACAGCATAATGGTTTACATCAGGAAATACATTTATCCTTAAACAATTTAATTATTTATCCTTCTTAATCTTATATATGTTGTTTTTGCGTAACAAGTATGCCTAATTATTTTGCAGATACTTAGCGGATTGTTGTGGAAGAACAGGTATGGATCAACGGTTCGAGTTTATTTCTCCAGTCCTTGTCTCACCAGTTCAACAGAATGTAGATCGTGCCGCCTACGTTCGAGAGAGGGCCGAATATATTCTACGGATCTTAAGAAATGCACCAAAGGGAAAGCGGTTTCTCATGCCATATAACAGCGGCCAACATTGGATCTTAGCAGTTATTGATCCGTGGGATGACTTGGTCCTGTATTTTAATCCTCTAGGAAACCAACTGGGTGATGATTTTAAAAACCTAATTACGACGTAAGTATTCTTTGATGTTTATATCTCTGATTAGACATAAAATATTTGTTGTTGTAATTATTTTGAAATTTGTCAAATTGTTAGGGCACTTAATGATTGGAAATTGTTGGTGGGAAGCAGAATAAGACAGCGACGCAATTGCCAGACGTTGATTGATACTGTTCGATTTCCAATACAAGAAGATTATGTAGAATGCGGTTATTTTGTGTTAGCTTTCATACGAGAAATAACATTCACTGTTGATGGACTAGCAGTGCTTCAAACCAAGGATTTTTATACTGATGCTGACATGAGTTTGGTTAAGCAAAAGTGCGCTACATTTGTCATGTGGTTTATACAATATTAACTAAAAACAATATATAAATTTTGTACTCTCGTTATATTAATTGTTGTACATTGTGATCCAGGTAATTATAGATTATTTATGAAAATATTATTGACTGTGTAATAATGGATAACAAACGGGATTTGCCACCCGTGGTATGGCCCGAATTCGTAAATTTTTCTTTTCATTGTTACATAAAACGACGGTTTCGCTGGGAACCGTCATGGTAGCCCTGGGCTACCACGACGGTTAGCTCCATCTACCACGACGGTTTTTTATGTAAAACCGTCATGGTATGGCCCTAAAATCCTTCATTTAAGCCTTATTTTTGCCTATTACACGACGGTTAGAAAACCATCGTGGAAGTGTTACCACGACGGTTTTTAACCGTCGTGGAATCTACATTCTGTAGCGGTGAATGGTGAAGTCAACCGAGGAGCATTGTGCTATCTTGAAAAAGAAAATTTTCCCTAAGCTAAAAGATCCAGGGAGTTTTACTAAATCTTTTCAAAAACCTTTATGTGACTTAGATATAAGAAATAAAAAGTCTATCTATGTTTATAAATTAGGTTTGTGGGAAACGAAACCGACCGTGGCTTCTCTACAATTGGCGAATTAATCAGTTAAGCATTACATAGGTATCGTTGAATATGTTCCAGTGAAAGTTGACAATTCTTAGTTATTTGGGGGGGGGGGGGGGGGGGGGGGGGGGGGAAGCAATTATTTTGTGAGTTAAAAAAGAGCACCACCTTTACCGCCTGTTTGGTTAACAGGATTAGGAAGGATAAATGGATATGAGTTCTTAATCCCATGTTTGGCACAACTTTTTTAAATCATTGGATTGGATAACTCTTATCCTGATCATTACCCAATCCCCTCAGAAGGGTATTTTTCAATCATCTACAAGAGCATGGGATTGAAGAGTACGAACATTTCTCGTCTCAGGCGAAATTGCCACCTTCTCCAAATTGCCAGAGTTAGATGGCACCAAGCTTGTCTCAGGCGAATGCTCGCCGACGAAGTGTAGTACGTGGAGGCGTGTTCGATTAGGGTAGAGTTAGAGAGAAATGTCAGGTTCGACCAAATGGCTGGTGGATGGGAATACTGTCATATGTTTTGTTTAATCTTGTCTTATGTTTGGCATTATAATGTTAGACTATCCAATGCTATCATATCGTACGTATCAAACGAGCCCATAATGTTTTCAAAGCGATGAAGTGTCCTTCCGATGTTGGTGGTAGCTGTTTCAAAATAGACTCTGGACAATATAGAGGCTGAATCCTACAAAGCATCAAAATAATCACTTGAAGCATGGTCTATTTCGAAACAACCGAAGCTGTAAAAGGGGGAAAAAAAATTATGATTATGCATATTATTGGGGAGCGTCATCGCCGTACTTCCTAGAAGGTTTTGCTTCTCTAATCCAAAAGACACTTCTAGATCTTTGCCATATCCATTCAAAAGTCTCCAGGATCTTACTGAAAGTTTGAATAAAAACTCTAAACCGAGTGCTTTATTGGGAGACTTTTGAATTTTATTTTCATTTAATTTCTTTTATCTTTATTTTTCTTTCCTTTCCTCTTCTTAATTTTCTTTAAGTTGCTTAATTTGTTTTCGTCTTCCTTCGTCTAGCATTTTGCACAATTTTTTGACAACACAGACGCTACATGTTACAAATTTGCACCTTCATGTGCAAATTGTTTAATATTTAGTTTCGAGGTAATATAAAGAATTTCTCATTTTAAAAAATCAAGAAAAAAAAAATTAAAAAATAAATCGTTGTTTCCATGTCTTTTTAAAAGTGTTGACTTGGTTTGATGAAAAGCTAGCCGATGATAGGAATTTGGCTAAAACGGAATATAAGGTTCTTGAAAGTGATATATAAACGTTGTCTCTGTTAATTATGCCTGATTCTTGAGTTAGTTTAATATTGCCTGTGATTCTTTGAACGACTTGAGCACATAGCCATAATCAATTAGTTATTTTCCTTACTTAACCGAGAGATGATTTATGTGTTTAGCTAAAAGTATCAGGAGATATAAATATACCTGCATAACTCGTGTGGTTGTTATGTGAGATATACCTTAGCCAACAATGACCCGAAAACCCATATAGCCAACTTCCTCAAAATTTTCGATACATTTAAACACAATGGTACGTGTATTTTATGACGGCATTACACTTTATTTAATTCCCATTCTCACTCCCGGGACGAAGCTAAGAGCCCCGATTTAATAAAAAGAGAAGTAAAAAAAAAAAAAAATTCATCTTCTTCCGCGCCTAGCTACTCCTCTCTCCCCTGACATCACGAGTCATGATTCGTTTTCCGTTCTATTTGCCCCTCGATGATGCAAAGCTCCATTGTCCCGCCTCCTTGACACTTGAAACTCCTCTCCCTCCTTCAGTGTCGCAACTCCCCTCGGCCAAACTCAATGCCTACGGTTAGGGCTGAACGACAACCGAGAGCCAAGCGGGACTGACTTCAGCCGCCCGACACTGCCGGAAAACTCAGTGACATGTCACCACCAACACTTGGTGGGTGGGTAACCGAAACCGAACATAAGTCGTCTACCGGTTTTTGGTTATACATATATTGAGTTGGTCAGTAACCGTAACTGATCGGCCAAAACTTCCTTCTCCTCCTCTTTTTCTTCTTCTTCTTCTTTGCTGACTCTTTCCCGTTTCCGCCGCTGCAACTCTTTATAAGTTTAGCTTGCGTTTGGTTCGTCTGTTCGAGATAAAATTTTTAAATTTTTAAATCAAAATTAGTTAACTTTCCAAAAATTAGTTATAATTTTTTATTGACTTTTAAAAAAAATACTAAAATTAATATAAAAAAATACAGTTTAATTAAAATTAAATTAAAATACCAAAGAAGCATTAAAGTCTGCTATTTCCATCCTAGGCTCTCCATTCCAAGGATGAATTCTAAGCCCAAGACCCGCGCAGCCCAATTGTGTCTGTGTGTTTTTTTTTTTTTAAGGTAAATTATTAGGTTAATTCTTGAACTTCTAATTTTATGAAACTTTAGATCCTAAATTTATTAAAAATGCTCTTAAACTATTAAAATATTACTAGAATAATCTTTTACATTAATTTTTGGATATAATCAGTTAGTTAGTATCAATTTTGATCAAATTACTAATGGTTTCCGTCTAAAAATTAACGAAAATAATTATTGTAACAACATATTAATAGTTTACGGGCATTCCCTATTCTTTCTGTTGTAACTAAAATTAACATAAAATATTAAAAACTTTGCTGCAGTAATCATTTTCATTAATTTTTTAACGAAATCCGTAGTTAACACTACTTTTTGATCAAATTATTAACAGATTTCATGTAAAAAATAACAGAAAGAACTATTGTAATAAAATTTAATAGTTTAGAGGACATTCTAGTAAGAAAAAAAATTCATATACCAAAATTATAGGAGGTTAAAAATTTAGACACTAAATAAGTAATTTATCTTTTTTTTTTTTTTTTTAATTTGGAGTGAAAGTGGAACGATGCCGTTCCACTAAACATGTGGAAGTGAAACGCAACGTTCCACTTCCATAACTAGATACTTGAAAAAAAAAAAATATACACACACACACACACACACACACACACATATATTTACCTTCGTCCTTGCTGCTTCTTCTTCATCATCTTTGTTTCTTTCTCTCAGCAGCAGCCGCACGCCGGAAAGTTAAGTTCCCCAGTGCCTCCACCACTTTCGCTCCTTGCCCGGGACCGAACTCCATGGACCGGCAAAACCTGATTTTTTTGGACGGTGATCGGCCAGTTTCTTGTTGTCGGCGCGCGGTGCTCGGTTTTTTTTTTTTTAACCGCCGGTGTCGGTCGGTGACCAAACCAATAAAAATCATCGGTCACCCTGCTCCGGTGATGCCACGAGCCCCCTATTGTGGCTACATCTCTCGACAAATCTCCTAGAGTAATAATAACAAAAGTAGTTTCTATAAGCAATATCTTTTTTTAAGAAAAATCCTTTATTAATATTTAAATAAAAACATTTAGTTTGACATCCAAGTTCCACTCCAACTAAATTATACTTTTTCATCTCAATTTTTATCTTTTTCTAAAAAGTCAACAAAATTTATAACTACTTTTTAAAAAGTTAATACTATTCAAACTTAAAAATTTCAACTCAACTCATTCACCAAACACCCTCTTAAAATTTTTAATTTTGTTCAAGTAATAATATTAGCTTTTTCTTACCCCGAATTTTAAATTGAAATCAAATTGGATTTTATATTTTAAGCAAAAGATAGTTACCAAAATAACCCAAATTATGTATCATAGATCCATAAGCCAATCATATATCAATTCCTTTTAAAAATTGGACGTTGTGTCTTTTAAGAGAAATGAATGTCGCACTTTAAAGATTATTAATTAAAAGGAAAAATTTCACTTTTAGCACCTGTGGGAAAAGATTATTAAAAGGGTTAATTTCACTTTTAGCACCTGTAAAAATTTTATTATTAAAAATAGTATTACTTTTTTTTCCCTTCATTACTAGCACTTAATGTGGGACCCAGCAGCATTTAATGTATATCAAATTACGGTTTTACCCTCATCTCCTTCAGCTTAAATATCTCTCTCCCTCGCATGGTTCAAAAAATTTTTATGCACAGACCAACATCTACAGTGTTTTAGAGAGAGAAAACTGAAATCTAGAGAGAGAAAGAGTTACCACCCCCTGGAATCTTATTTTTTTTCACTTTTTCGTCTAGCCCCCCACCCATTTTGAAACTCAAATCTTCATATAATAGAGAGAAACTTCCATTTAGAGAGAGAAACTTCCATCAAAAGTTTTTTTTTTTTTTTTTATGACCATCGAAACTTTCATTTAGAGAGAGAAACTTCCATCGAATTTTTTTTTTTTTTAATCTAACATTTTTAGCCATTTTTGAGTAAAGGTCATTCTTATTATGACCGGATGGTCATAATAGTTATGACCTATGTTAAAAAAAAAATTAAAAAAATATAATATTTTTTGCCATTTTTTAGTACAGGTCATAACAGTGTGGTCATAACGGTTATGACCGGGTGGTCATAATGGTTATGACCGGGTAGTCATAACAGTGTGGTCATAAGGGTTATGACCGGGTGGTCATAATGGTTATGACCGGGTGGTCATAATGGTTATGACCGGACCCGGTCATAACCATTATGACCGGGTCATAATGGTTATGACCGGGTAGTCATAACAGTGTAGTCATAACGGTTATGACCACCCGGTCATAACCGTTATGACCACACCCGGTCATAACCGTTATGACCACACTGTTATGACCACACGGTCATAACCATTATGACCATCCGGTCATAACCGTTATGACTACAATGTTATGACCACCCAGTCATAACCATTATGACCACCCGGTCATAACCATTATGACCACACTGTTATGACTACCCGGTCATAACTGTTATGACCACCCGGTCATAACCCTTATGACCACCCGGTCATAACCCTTATGACCACACTGTTATGACTACCCGGTCATAACCATTATGACCACCCGGTCATAACCGTTATGACCACACTGTTATGACTACCCGGTCATAACCATTATGACTACCCGGTCATAACTGTTATGACCTGTACTAAAAAATGGCCAAAAATGTTAGATTTTTTTTAAAAAAAAAATTTAACATAGGTCATAACTATTATGACCGGATGGTCATAATATGAATGACCTTTACTCAAAAATGGCTAAAAATATTAGATTTAAAATAAAAAAAAACTTTCGATGAAAGTTTCTCTCTCTAAATGAAAGTTTCGATGGTCATAAAAAAAAAAAAAAAACTTTCGATGGTCATAACATGAATGACCTTTACTCAAAAATGGCTAAAAATGTTAGATTTAAAATATAAAAAAAACTTTCGATGGAAGTTTCTCTCTCTAAATGGAAGTTTCTCTCTATTATATGAAGATTTGGGTTTCAAAATGGGTGGGGGGCTAGGTGAAAAAGTAAAAAAAAATAAGATTCTGGTGGGTGGTAACTCTTTCTCTCTCGAGATTTCAGTTTTCTCTCTCTAAAACACTGTAGATGTTGGTCTGTGCATAAAATTTTTTTGAACCATGCGAGGGAGAGAGATATTTGAGCTGAAGGAGATGAGGGTAAACCCGTAATTTGATATACATTAAATGCTGCTGGACCCCACATTAAGTGCTAGTAATGAAGGGAAAAAAAAGTAATACTATTTTTAATAATAAAATTTTTACAGGTGCTAAAAGTGAAATTAATCCTTGTTAAAATCAGCATCACTTTTTCATCCCTTCAGTTCTAGCACCGCCACGTCATCAAAACCCATGATCTGTGGGGCCAAGCCGCAATTAATGTATATCAAATTACGGGTTTGTCCTCGTCTCCCTCGCATGCCCCAGAAAACCAGCATCTACAGTATTTTAGAGAGAGAAAATTGAAATCTAGAGAGAGAAAATGAAATCTAGAGAGAGAATTTGATGCAATTGCGCGGAACCGCTCGGAAACCGTCCGTAACCACCACGAAAGGCCACCAACTTAGGATAGTTTAAAAAACCGGAACCAGAGATCGAGAGAATGAGGGTTGAGGGGAAATCGAAGTTAAGGAATCAAAGATGACGAAAATTAAAAAAAAATTGCTTTTTCATTTCAATGTTTAAAAAGTCTGCGTTTAGCGCTTTGTTTGCAAGGGGGAAAAAAATTTCCTCATTTGAATAGTTATTATTGAATAGTATCTCTTCTTACAGGTTCGGTCATTTTCATAATGACCGCCTGATAATTATGAAAATGACCCCTGTAACTGTTATAACTCTCGCATATAATTTTGGTCATAACGATTATGACCATGTGGTCATTATAAAAATGACCCATTTTTTGGAACTCAACAATCCTTATACCGGATCAGTCATTTTCATAATGACCCCATGGTCAATATCATTGTGACCCATGAAATTGTCAATACGGTGACGTATTGATCAAAGTGTTAGGCCATCGGTCATAACAGTTATGATCGTCCGGTCATAACAATTATGACCACCGTGTTAGGCCATCGGTCATAACAGTTATGACCGTCCGTTCATAACTGTTATGACCAACGTGTTAGGCTATCGGTCATAACAGTTTTGACCGGACGGTCATAACTGTTATGACCGACAGCCTAGACTGTCGGTCATAACAGTTATGACCACACGGTCATAACCGTTATGACCTACAGTGTTAAACCATAGGTCATAACTGTTATGACCACACGGTCATAACCGTTATGACCCCTGTGTTACACCATCGGTCATAACAGTTATGACCAGGTGGTCATAGCCGTTATGACCCATCTGTTACACCATCGGTCATAACTGTTATGACCACACGGTCATAACCGTTATGACCCCTGTGTTACATCATCGGTCATAACAGTTATGATCACACGATCATAACAGTTATGATCACACGATCATAACCGTTATGACTTCGTTGTATGTAGTATTTCGGTCATTTTCGTATTGACCGCCTAGTCATGACTGTTATGACCCGTTTAAATGACGATTTTTAGCATTTAACCTTGGTCAAAAATATATTGACCGGATGGTCATTATGAAAAAAATGACCAGTGGCTTTTGGAATGCCAGCAGTCATTGATGTTCGGGCCACCCTTCATTTATTTCTAAATACCATATTTGCCCTCATCTCCCCTCCGTCTAAAGTCACTCTCCCTCTAATTGCCCTAACAAAAATTTCAAAAACAAGCTTCTACAGTATTTTTGAGAGAGAAACTCCGGTTCTAGAGAGAGAAAGTGTTATAATCAGTAGCCACCGACCCATAACCGCTCGATAACCGTTCCAAACCGCAACGAAATTATTGTATAAACTGCTTAGACGTCTGTTAACGTCGTGTAATCCTTAAAAATATACTCATTTGGACACACACAAAAATGTCTGCAAAAAACACTGCTCTCTTGAGGAGGTCAGCCCGACTTTCGTCTCAGCCAACGACGTCGTCATCGGCTGACAAAAAATCGGTACCAGAGATGGAGACAATGGTGTCCGATGCTGGTTTGAAGATAAAGCAGGGGGAAATGGGTGTAAATGATGCGGAGGAGTTGATCAGTTCCTTAGAAGCTAAGATATCGAAAGCCGAAGAGGTAAAAAATTTTAGTTTTTCTACTTATAAAGTATATATTTTTATTTTAATTTTTATATTACTCTATTTCATCAAGAATGTGCAGTTTTTATCGACTATATAATAAAAAGTTTCCCTTTTTACTATTGTTAAAAAGTTTCCATTGTTAACAACCAGTTGGTTTTGGGATAATGTACCATAACCAACATTTTTAAAATTTTTCATAAATAATGTGCAGTGTTGATTGATTATTTTTGTAAAGTTTTAATTTTTATATGTGTTATCGTTTAGCCATTTTAGGATTTTTAAGATATGTTGAAAAATTTCACTTTAACATTATTAAAGTTCGTATTTTTATCTGATTTTCTACCATTATCCAACCGATTGTATAATTTTGTTTGACGGTTAATATATATATAAAATTAGACTATCGGTCATAACTGTTATGACCAGGTGGTCATAACTGTTATGACCACCGTGTTAGACTATCGGTCATAACTGTTATGACCAAGTGGTCAAAACTGATATGACCGTGGTCTGTCACGGTGGTCATAACAGTTATTATCACCTGATCATTACTGTTATGACTGATAGTCTAATTTTTATTTAGTTGGGGATAAATGGTATGAACGTATCCCTTTCCTGGTGATATTGGTGGCTGTTTAGTACTAATTTTGTGATCAATTGGTAATATTTGGAGAGGTTTTTTACGATTACTTGAAGTTCGTAAAGTTAATAACTTTATTACTGTTACCATCAACGCAGGGTCAATACGTCCGCCTTGTACCGGACAGTCAAATTTTCAGGGCGAAGATAAATACTCTCGTAAACATAATGGATAAATTGAAAAAACTGCATGGGTGGTTGTCTCCGCGACAGTACGAGTCCTTGAAGACTCAGCCATGTATTCAACAGTTCATGCATTTAGATACCCTTGGTTGGTCTGGGCAGGTATTCCACAACATCGTGATGCGCCTGACGACTCATTCAGCCATGGGTGACGCTCTATGGTTTGAGCTTGGTGAAGACTTGGTCAGATTTTCCCTCAACGACTTCTGCCTAATAACCGGCCTGAATTGTGTAGGGTCTACACATCTCCCCGTTGTGGAAAGCCGATTAATGTCAAGATATTTTTCGAATGTTAGGGGTGTTACGAGAGAAAATTTGGAGCTGCAGATGTCGAATTCTAAGTTTGACAATGACGACGATGCGGTCAAGCTTAGCCTACTGTACATTGTGTTTTGCATCCCTTTATCAAATGCAAGCTCCGTTAAGATAGACCCAAAGTATTTTGCCCTGGCGGATAACTTAGATGCTTTCAATGAATTTCCTTGGGGTGTGCTCTCATGGGAGGCAACGCGGACTGCAATCTGCAGTACTGTGGAAAACAGGATTTCTTCGAAGAGACGACCAAAAAAAAAATATTGACAAATCTCGTTACAGTGTTGCGGGGTTCCCCCAGGCCTTGCTCGTTTGGGCATATGAGACCAGCCCAGTGATAGCTTCCAAGTTCACCAACAATTACGAGCATGCCCTTCCGCGTATGATGTCGTGGACCACAGCGGACAATGTGAGGTTTCATGATGTATTGGCTGCTTTTGCGACGGTTGGCGAATCCAAGGTATTTTTAAAAAAAATTTCGTTTCATTTTTGGGCCCAGCCGCAATTATAATAGGTGGTCATCACCATAATTAGCAGGGGGTCATAACTGTTATGACCACATGGTCATAACAGTTATGACCGTGTGCAGTCACAACTGTTATGACCACACGGTCATAACAGGAATGACCGTGTGCAGTCACAACTTTTATAACCACACGGTCATAACAGTTATGACCCTGTGCAGTCATAGCTGTTATGACCACACGGTCATAACAGTTATGACCGCTTGGTTGGTGATTTATTTGAGAAATGACAATTAATTTTATGTAATTTATGATCCGTTGTGTCAGTCATTAACATATTATGACCGATGTTTGTGTGCATCTTAAGTGTGTTGTTTTGACGCCAACCGAAGAGGAGTTAAAGAACCCATACGTTGCGCGCCTATTTTTGAATCTTCCAAAGGCCCAGCCTCAATTACCACCTTCCAAGTCTTCCTTCCCCCGACCGAGCATAGATACAAACTCCGAGTGACAGAAGTTTCAAAAAGAGATCCGCACAGAGATTGCCTCACTGAATAAAAATTTTGAGGATCTGAAAAAGGAACAGAAGCACTCCAACAAACTCTTGAGGCGGGTTCTTAAAATGTTGTCCGCCAACAGTAATGAGAAGGGACAGGGTCAGCCACATACGGCTCATGAAGATGCCGAGAACAAGAATAATAAGGTAATCCTGTAATTTAATTTCAGTCTTCCACAGTCAAGATCATGATAATTTTTTAACCACCATATATGCAATGAACCTATTGTTTATGTCACGTTGTGAAACCACACAGGTAAATAATGCGGAGGAGGAGCTTAATGAGGAAGAGGCGAATGCCAAAGCTGAGCCATCTGTTGAAGAAATTGCGGAGGAGGCCATGCCTGATCTGGAGAAAGGCGTAATAGAGGAGGATGATGGTAAAGAAATCATCCCAGATCAGGATCCATCAATTCTTGACGAGCCATCCAACGAGGATAGCATCGGGGCCCTGGTTGTTCCGCATATCTGAAACTGACAATTTACTCTTCAAAAGTTTCATCAGTAATATTAAATGTGTATTACATCTTTATTTGTAGATCCCCAAGAAGAAGAGGGCCAGACTATCAAGCCTTCGCCAACGGCCGTCCGGTCGTACGACTGATATTGGATCTCCGTCGAAGGCTCCGACTAACCTTATTTACGCCCTCCCACCGTGTCTCGCAGATCAACCTCCTGAACAAACACTAGAGGAGTTCAGGGAGTGGATCAAGGCGGGAGTATTGAAGAGGTCTCCTCCAGGGTAATTGAATTTTTAACGAGTTATTGATAATCAATTTGTTGTAAACATTACAACTTTGTGTTTTGACAGTAACTAACCTTATTTATGTTTAGTAAACGGCCTCCCCGATACGGTGCCAAGCATGATACATTGAGCGAACCCCATGATCTCGGCTTCATGTTGGTAGAAAAAAAAAGCTGGTATTATGAATTAGCTACCTCCCCTGTTTGGTTATGGGACGAAGTAAGTATCTTTCTGTTGTATTTTTTTGATAAAACAACGGTACATTGTTTGATGCCCTGCCGAGTTTTACATTACATTTGTTAATGTTTATTTGTTAATGTTTTACTCTTGTAGCACATTGACGTTGCCTTCTACTACTTGAGGAAGAAGAGCAGGCAGTTCACCGAATTGAAACAACGGATGGTGACAACAGTTGACACTTTTTTTACATCAAAGATTCGTTCATTATGGCGTATACACCAGAGTTCACCAGCCAACTTCGATTGGGGCTCCTGTGAATCTATACTCAAAATCATGACAGGAGTTCAAGTACAGAGTGGGTCCTCCTGGTTTGATGTCAACACTTTGCTAATACCAGTTCACTTAGCTGATCTTAAACATTGGGTATTAGTAAAGCTAGAGCTGACAAGCTGGACCATTGAGGTCTATGACTCTCTGCATGAAGGTCGTCACAATGCAAGGGTCAGAGAAGGACTTGAATGTTTAGCAGTGTTCATTCCAATGCTGGCTGAAAGAATAAATTTGTTCGACGTCAAGAAAAGAGAACCCCCTGGAATTCACCCAATACCAGTCACCATAATGAAAGACATCCCTAAATAAGCCAATGGGTTAGTACAATCAAATTTATGTCAACACTTTGCTAATAGTGACTGTTATGATGACACGATTTTAATTCATCTTTATCATTCGTCCAACAGGGGTGACTGTGGCATGTTTACCATTAAATATGCTGAATGCTTGCTAGAAGGGAGGGATGTCCGTTATTGGGTCATTGCTGAACGCATGCAACTATTTCGGGAGTGGCTAGCATGTTTCTTCTGGCTCCATGCCAAAAGAAAAATTGAAAAAACTTACAAAAGTGATGATGATGTCAACATGGACATTGGCTAACAAATTGTAATTCTTCATTCTAACCTTTGCAAACTGTTTATAGGGACATTGTTTAACAAATTTTTTTATTATATTCGTCAAACTTTTACCATAGTGTATATAGGAACATTTTTTCCATAATATACCTTAAGTATTTTATGACCAGGTAGTGTATTATTCTATGTATAAGCCGAGTAGAAAAGGCCCAAAAAATGTACCATTCATTACCAGTTTTTAAACAACAAATTCAGCAAAGGTCATAACAGCTGAAGCTCCCGATCATAACGGTTATGACCACACTTCTGTATAATATTAAACAAAAACAAAAAAAATGAACATTTTCGGCCATTTTCAGTGAAGGTCATAACAGTTATGACCATGTGGTCATAACGGTTATGACCTTGATCTATATAATATTTAAAATAAAAAAAATTAACATTTTAAGGCCCTTTTTCAGTAAAGGTCATAACAGTTATGACCTTGGTCTGTATAATTTTTTTTAAAAAAAAAACGAACATTTTTGGCCCTTTTTCGGTAAAGGTCATAACAGTTATGACCATGTGGTCATAACGGTTTTGACCTTGGTCCGTGTAATATTAAACAAAAAAAATGAACATTTTAAGGCCCTTTTTCAGTAAAGGTCATAACAGTTATGACCATGTGGTCATAACGGTTATGACCTTGGCCTGTATAATATTTAAAAAAAAAAAAAATGAACATTTTTTGCCCTTTTTCAGTAAAGGTCATAACAGTTATGACCAAGTGGTCATAACGGTTATGACCTTGGTCTGTATAATATTTAAAAAAAAACGAACATTTTAAGGCCCTTTTTCGGTAAAGGTAATAACAGTTATGACCTTTCGGTCATGTTATGACCATGTGATCATAACGGTTATGACCTTGGTCTGTATAATATTTTAAAAAAAAGAAAACGAACATTTTTGACCCTTTTTCGGTAAAGGTCATAACAATTATGACCATGTAATCATAACGGTTTTGACCTTGGTCCGTATAATATTAAAAAAAAAAAAACAAACATTTCAAGGCCCATTTTCGGTAAAGGTAATAACAGTTATGACCTTTCGGTCATAACGGTGTTGACCTTGGTCTGTATAATATTTAAAAAAAAAATGAACATTTTAAGGCCCTTTTTCGGTAAAGGTCATAACAGTTATGACCATGTGGTCATAACGGTTATGACCTTGGTCTGTATATTATTAAAAAAAAAAAAACGAACATTTAAGATCCTTTTTCGGTAAAGGTCATAACAGTTATGACCATGTGGTCATAACGGTTATGACCTTGGTCTGTATAATATTTAAAAAATAAAAAATAAACATTTAAGGCCCTTTTTCGGTAAACGTCATAACAGTTATGACCATGTGGTCATAACGGTTTTGACCTTGGTCCGTATAATATTAAACAAAAAAATGAACATTTTAAGGCCCTTTTTCAGTAAAGGTCATAACAGTTATGACCATGTGGTCATAACGGTTATGACCTTGGTCTGTATAATATTTTTTTTTAAAAAAAAGAACATTTTTGACCCTTTTTCGGTAAAGGTCATAACAGTTATGACCATGTGGTCATAACGGTTTTGACCTTGGTCCGTATAATATTGAACAAAAAAATGAACATTTTAAGGCCTTTTTTCAGTAAAGGTCATAACAGTTATGACCATGTGGTCATAACGGTTATGACCTTGGTCTGTATAATATTTTAAAAAAAAATGAACATTTTTTGGGCCTTTTTCAGTAAAGGTCATAACAGTTATGACCATATGGTCATAACGATTATGACCTTGGTCTGTATAATATTTAAAAAAAAAAAACGAACATTTTTTGCCCTTTTTCAGTAAAGGTCATAACATTTATGACCATGTGGTCATAACGGTTATGACCTTGGTCTGTATAATATTTTAAAAAAAAATAAACATTTTAAGGCCTTTTTTCGGTAAAGGTAATAACAGTTATGACCTTTCGGTCATAACGGTGTTGACCTTCGTCTGTATAATATTTAAAAAAAAAAAAAATAAACATTTTAAGGCCCTTTTTCGGTAAAGGTCATAACAGTTATGACCATGTGGTCATAACGGTTATGACCTTGGTCTGTATAATATTAAAAAAAAAAATGAACATTTAAGGCCCTTTTTCGGTAAAGGTCATAACAGTTATGACCATGTGGTCATAACGGTTATGACCTTGGTCTGTATAATATTTTCAAAAAAAAATGAACATTTAAGGCCCTTTTTCGGTAAAGGTCATAACAGTTATGACCATGTGGTCATAACGGTTTTGACCTTGGTCCGTATAATATTAAACAAAAAAATGAACATTTTAAGGCCCTTTTTCAGTAAAGGTCATAACCGTTATGACCATGTGGTCATAACGGTTATGACCTTGGTCTGTATAATATTTGAAAAATAAAAAAACGAACATTTTTGACCCTTTTTCGGTAAAGGTCATAACAGTTATGACCATGTGGTCATAACGGTTTTGACCTTGGTCCGTATAATATTAAACAAAAAAACGAACATTTTAAGGCCCTTTTTCAGTAAAGGTCATGACAGTTATGACCATGCGGTCATAACGGTTATGACCATGCGGTCATAACGGTTATGACTTTGGTCTGTATAATATTTTTTAAAAAAAATGAACATTTTTAGGCCATTTTTCGGTAAAGGTAATAACAGTTATGACCTTTCGGTCATAACGGTGTTGACCTTAGTCTGTATAATATTTAAAAAAAAATAAAAATTTTAAGGTCCTTTTTCGGTAAAGGTCATAACAGTTATGACCATGTGGTCATAACGGTTATGACCTTGGTCTGTATAATATTAAAAAAAAAATGAATATTTAAGGCCCTTTTTCGGTAAAGGTCATAACAGTTATGACCATGTGGTCATAACGGTTATGACCTTGGTCTGTATAATATTTTCAAAAAAAAATGAACATTTAAGGCCCTTTTTCGGTAAAGGTCATAACAGTTATGACCATGTGGTCATAACGGTTTTGACCTTGGTCCGTATAATATTAAACAAAAAAATGAACATTTTAAGGCCTTTTTTCAGTAAAGGTCATAACAGTTATGACCATGTGGTCATAACGGTTATGACCTTGGTCTGTATAATATTTGAAAAATAAAAAAATGAACATTTTTGGCCCTTTTTCGGTAAAGGTCATAACAGTTATTACCATGTGGTCATAACGGTTTTGACCTTGGTCCGTATAATATTAAACAAAAAAATGAACATTTTATGGCCCTTTTTCAGTAAAGGTCATGACAGTTATGACCATGTGGTCATAATGGTTATGACCTTGGTCTGTATAATATTAAAAAAAAAATGAACATTTAAGGCCCTTTTTCGGTAAAGATCATAACAGTTATGACCATGTGGTCATAACGGTTATGACCTTGGTCTGTATAATATTTTTTTTAAAAAAATGAACATTTAAGGCCCTTTTTCGGTAAAGGTCATAACAGTTATGACCATGTGATCATAACGGTTTTGACCTTGGTCCGTATAATATTAAACAAAAAAATGAACATTTTAAGGCCCTTTTTCAGTAAAGGTCATAACAGTTATGACCATGTGGTTGGTCATAACGGTTATGACTTTGGTCTGTATAATATTTAACAAATAAAAAAACGAATATTTTTGGCCCTTTTTCGGTAAATGTCATAACAGTTATGACCATGTGGTCATAACGGTTTTGACCTTGGTCCGTATAATATTAAACAAAAAAACGAACATTTAAGGCCCTTTTTCAGTAAAGGTCATGACAGTTTTGACCATGTGGTCATAACGGTTATGACCTTGGTCTGTATAATATTTTAAAAAAAAAAAAAAACATTTAAGGCCCCTTTTTCGGTAAAGGTCATAACAGTTATGACCATGTGGTCATAACGATTTTGACCTTGGTCCGTATTATATTAAACAAAAAAAAAATGAACATTTTTCGTCCTTTTTTAGTAAAGGTCATAACAGTTATGATCGTTCGGTCATAACGGTTTTGACTTTGGTCTGTATAATATTAAAAAAAAAAAAAAACGAACATTCAACGTCTTTTTCAGTAAAGGTCATAACTGTTATGACCACACGGTCAAAACGGTTATGACCGCTGGTTTGTAAGAAATTTAAAAAAAAAAAAAAAAACCACGAACATTTTCTGCACCAATATGACTGTTTCTTGTCCCCTTTATCTTCTCCTCCATTTAACCAACCCCAATAACAAGTTATTTATATTTTTTTTATAAAAATGTTCGTGTAATTTTTTTTTAAATTTTCAGACATAAGCGAAATTGGTCACTTAACAAATATCACTCTATTGCAATATAAAATACATAACTGTTATCATACAGTTATGAAATACATAACTCTTATCACTTAACAAATATCACTCTATTGCAATATAAAATACATAATTGTTATCATAAAAGAATGTAACTGTTTAATGTGAAGTGTTCAACGATTGTGCTAAAATGTTATACAACATTCTTCTAAAAGTAAAGTAAAATGAATGATAATTTTAAAAAAAAATTTGAAACTGGCTGTTATCAACTATGTATCTGTCCTTGTTGTTGAACGTTTTCGTAAGGGTACTGAGTTGGTACATGTTTGACGGTTGTGTCCATAACCATTACATCTACCACACCGATTAGGCTCATGTTCTTCACCTTGGGACGGAATCCTACAAACCCGTGGCCTTCCGGGCCCACGCTTTGTAGTGGGAGGATTAACAATTTGCAAGCTTACTTCTTCAGATACGTCCCAGCCCTCGGCGCTGCCAATAGGATGGACTACATGTGCATAGCAAGAATACAGATAGTCTTTCGTGTAGTAATTAGAGCAATAATTATAAGGATTAATTCGACGGTAGTTACAGACGGCCATTGCATGAGGGCAAGGAATTTGATCGACCTGAAATCGTCTGCATGTACATGTCCTTTCGCTCATATCGACAATCCATATTTGGCCATCATTGCTGGTGACGGCATACTCAAACTGATCAGCTGGCCGAGGCTGTAACAAATAGAACAACGAAGATATTAGTTTAATCGCTCGCAATAAGGATAACACAAAATTTATTTTTTAATGCGTGTGTGTATGATGTGGTCATTATCACATACCGTTACTGATAGGCCTACCGAGAAATGTGTTCAAATCAATTTCTCAGCCTTTGGGGCCAGTTTAGATGTTATTTTAAGGGCCTCTTCACGCCTCTCGACAAACCATCTTTGTAGTAGTGCCCTCAGCCATTCCACCAAGAATCCAACTGGCATTAACCGGGCTTTCCGATCCATATTATTAAATGACTCAGCAATGTTGGTTGTCATGATTGCATATCTCCGACCGTTGAAGTATGCTCGCGACCACTTTGTAGGATCGGTCTCAACAAGGTATCGATGCATGTCGGGGTTAAGACCACGGATGGATTCCAAATGACGATGGAACTCACTTAAAAGATATGATCTCGAGGCACCATCAAAATAGGTCTTCAAAGGGCCTTTGAAATCTTTGTACCTAGTCTTCAAGTTTGCAACCAAGTGTTGGACGCATATCCCGAATGCAGCATCTGGATAGACATGGTTGACTGCATATTCGATACCCTTATGCCTATCGGCCACAATAGCAAGAGACTCTCTTGTGCCGATTGAATCCCTTAGCTTCTCGAAGAGCCATTTCCATGATTCATTGCTTTCCGACGGAACGATACCAAATGCAAGGGGAAATATGGAGCCATTTGCGTCGTGTCCGCAGGCTGCAAGCAACATTCCTCCAAACCTGGCCTTTAGTGCTGAACCATCGACCACAATGACTGGACGGCAATACGGCCAACCATGCTTCGAAGCAGCTAAGCACATGTAAAAGTATTTGAAACAATTTTCTGACTCTGTCTCAATTTGAATGTCGGATGCAGGATTTTTCCGCATAACCATTTCAGCCCACGCTGGCAGAACTGTAATTATTAAATTATCAATACCATGTCGTAAGTATAACAGTATTAAGTCCAGTCAAGAACATATAAGCATATATGGGAAAGTACCTTTGTATGACTCAGCATCATCCCCCCTCAGGCTGTTCAGTGCAGCTTCCTTCCCTCGTCATGCTCTAAGATAGTTGAAAGACACTCCAAATTCGTCCTGCATGTCTCGCATTATTTCGGATGGTCTATATAAGGTATTGGTCGGATCCAAGTATTTTGCCTTAACACACTCCTCAATCATCCAACTCTTCGCTTGACGATGATGCCCTTGAACGATTTCAATTGAACAAGTATGGACGTCGTCGAACCGCTTCACAACAAACATTTCACTACCTTTCATCCTAGTCGCATGCAATTGCCATTGACATCCCTCATTATCTATACATATCACGTGTAATAGAGTAGAGTTCGACCTCTTCACCTTGAACTGGTAGTGTTTACTCATTGCATCGTGATGAAGGTGATATTGTAATAACTTTTTGTTCTAAAAAATGCAGTTTATGCGCATTGTGACAGGTGTATAATCAGCAACAATGACGCTGTCGGATAGACTGTCACTACTCGATACTTTGTCATTTTCAGATCTAGTGTTATTGACAATAGAATGGGCTCCAATGCTTGCTGCGATACTCTTTTCGTTTGACCGATACGAATCATCCGCGTCATGCATTTTCCCGGCATAACTTCATCTTGTTTTTCAATTTCATATTCATTGTGCAAATCCAGACCTACTGTAGGAGAAGGGAACTGAAGAGGAGGAGGGATGATCGTATTACTGTCATTTACATGTTGCATGGCTTCATCACTCTGTCCCCCATCCCTAGAACGTTGAACGTCTATGTGGTTGCTTGCCCCAACCTCTGGTGGCATTGCTTCCGCCGCAGACTCATCCAATACATCGATGGTAACTGAAAATTTGCTAAGCACATGAACATCCTTCTTCTTCAGTTGTATGTAGAATTTAACGTCAGCATCACACTGTATCCTCACAAGAGGCAATCCAGGCTCAACACTGTATCTCATTACTATATTCTTGTCTGGGCCTCTAATTCCAATCACACTTCTTACCAACTCAACAAGACCAACATATGTTGAGTTATCGGGCACCAATATTCCCTTCATTTCGTCACCAACATATGACGATGATGTGCCGTCCCATTGACCATTATAATTGACAAAAACACAAACCGCATCCATTCCTGAATGAAACACTATCAAGTTATCCAATAACATATTTGCATTACAAAGGAAGTAAACATTGTGTTATAAGGTCCTTTTTTAAATATAGCGAGTTGGTTATATCCAATAATTTATTTGAATTACAAAGTTTTTTTGCATTACAAATCTCAAAATTGGTCACGATGATAATGACACGATGGTCATTTCCAACATGACCAGTTTTTTTATATATAGCGAGCTGACTAATATCTCAAAAAGCACACCCATTAAATAATAAATTAACAAATAAAACCAAATAACAGGCACCATTACCTCAGATTGGCTGATAGGAAGTGTGAAGATATCTACTCAGCTAGAGTAGAAGCAGATCTGGCAGATTCGGCCTTAAACTGTGACGAGGATGGTCAGGGGCAGTTTTAACAGAGTGCACGAAGAAGATGTGATCAGATTTGTTTGACTTACAGTGAGTTTCGATTAGTGGGTAATCGGGCAGAAAAGATTGGTGAGGCTTCACTTAAAGAAAAACGACGAAAAGAGGATAGACAAAGTTTTCAGGATTTTGGGTACTGTTAATTTAGTCGGGATTTGGGCAGGAGAGTGGCCAAAACAATTTATTAGGGTTTGACCAATACGTCACCGTTTTGACCAGTGACGTCAGTCATAACTGTTATGACCATGTGGTCATAACTGTTATGACCGTTAGTTTAATACAGTGGTCATAACAGGAATGACCTACCCTTGAAAATGACCAGAAACAAGACTTTTTCAATTTTTTATTATTTTTTTGGACGAGGGTAATAACTGTTCTGACCACACGGTCACAACAGGAATGACCTTTCGTAGAAAATGGCCAGAAACAAGACTTTTTTAATTTTTTATTATTTTTTTGGACGAGGGTAATAACTGTTATGACCACACGGTCATAACAGGAATGACCTTCTCTTGAATATGGCCTGAAACATGACTTTTCTAATTTTTTATTATTTTTTTGGACGAGGGGTCATAACTGTTATGACCACACGGTCATAACAGGAATTACCTTCCCTTGAAAATGGCCTGAAACATGACTTTTCTAATTTTTTATTATTTTTTTGGACGAGGGGTCATAACAGGAATTACCTTCCCTTGAAAATGGCCTGAAACATGACTTTTTTAATTTTTTATTATTTTTTTGGACGAGGGGTCATAACTGTTATGACCGTGTGGTCATAACATGAATGACCTTTCGTAGAAAATGGCCTGAAACATGAATTTTTTAAGTCTTTATTATTTTTTTTGGACGAGGGGTCATAACTGTTATGACCATGTGGTCATAACAAGAATGACCTTTCCTTGAAAATGGCCATAAACAAGACTTTTTAAATTTTTTTTTTAATTTTTTTTGACGAGGGGTCATAACTATTATGACCGTGTGGTCATAACAGGAATGACCTTTCGTAGAAAATGGCCTGAAACATGAATTTTTTAAGTCTTTATTATTTTTTTTGGACGAGGGGTCATAACTGTTATGACCATGTGGTCATAACAGGAATGACATTTCCTTGAAAATGGCCATAAACAAGACTTTTTAAATTTTTTTTTTAATTTTTTTTGACGAGGGGTCATAACTGTTATGACCATCCCTTGAAAATGGCCTGAAACATGACTTTTCTAATTTTTTATTATTTTTTTGGACGAGGGGTCATAACTGTTATGACCACACGGTCATAACAGGAATTACCTTCCCTTGAAAATGGCCTGAAACATGACTTTTCTAATTTTTTATTAATTTTTTGGACGAGGGGTAATAACTGTTATGACCACACGGTCATAACAGGAATTACCTTCCCTTGAAAATGGCATGAAACATGACTTTTCTAATTTTTTATTATTTTTTTGGACGAGGGGTAATAACTGTTATGACCACACGGTCATAACAGGAATTACCTTCCCTTGAAAATGGCCTGAAACATGACTTTTCTAATTTTTTATTTTTTTTTTGGACGAGGGGTCATAACTGTTATGACCGTGTGGTCATAACAGGAATGACCTTTCGTAGAAAATGGCCTGAAACATGAATTTTTTAAGTCTTTATTATTTTTTTTGGACGAGGGGTCATAACTGTTATGACCATGTGGTCATAACAGGAATGACATTTCCTTCAAAATGGCCATAAACAAGACTTTTTAAATTTTTTTTTAATTTTTTTTGACGAGGGGTCATAACAGTTATGACCACACTGTCATAACAGGAATGACGAACGTTTTAATTGGTATAAGCTAACATTTTGCTGCTATATAAGTACAAAGATAATATCATTGCTAATTCCTTTTATTCCCATCTGATCAATAAAATTATGACCTCGGCCAACAAGATTAATGTGTAATGTTGAACTTCACAATCTACAACAATATACCATATAAAAAAATTAATTAATTGTTACCAAGAATTAAAGAATGACACTATTTACAGTGTGGTTAAGTTAGATAACAACATTTGCAATGGTTTGGGAAACAAACTAAAAATCTGTCTCATCATCCTCATCACTCTTATAAGATTGTTCGAGCTTACGTTTGGCATGGGCCCACAAGTAACATGCCATCCACTCCCTGAAGAGTTGCATGCGTGCATCAATTACCCAATAACGGACATCCCTCCCTTCTATCAAGCATTCAACATATTTTATTGTAAACATTCCACAGTCACCCCTGTTGCACGAAAGATTGAAAAAAAAAAAATTATAAATAAGGATCACACATTCCACAGTGAATTTAATGAAAACAGCAAGCAATGATAGTACTAACCCATTGGCTTGTTTAGGGATATCTTTCATTATGGTGACCGGTATTGGGTAATTTCCTGGAGGATCTCGCCGTTTAAACTGGAACAAACTATTTTTTTCCACCACAAGTGGAATGAACTTTGACAGTCCTTCCATTCCTTCGCGGACCTTAGAGTTGTGAGGTCCTTCGTGCTCCAGAGAGTCATATACCTCAATGGTCCAGTTTGTTAGATCGAGCTTAACTAATGCCCAATGTTTCAGACCCTCGAAGTGAATTGGCATTAGAACTGTGTTAACGTCAAACCATGAGGCCCCACTCTGGACACGCACTCCCAACATTATCCTGAAGATAGAATCACAGCAGGCCCAATCGAACTTATTGGGAGCTGACTGGTAGACAGTCCATAACGAACGAACTTTTGCAGTAAAAATTGTGTCTACCGTTGTCACCTTCCGTTGATTCAGTTCGGGGAACTGCCTGATCTTGTTCCTCAGATAGTAGAATGCAACGTCAATGTGCTGCACAAACAAAAAAGATGCAAATTTATTGGAAAAAATTCATAGTCTGCACAGCCAATAGGATTGACGTTTGATTTTACCACACTTCTATAACATGGAGAATAAAAGATTGTTGAACGGTACTTACTTCATCCCATAGCCATACAGCTGAAGTAGCTAACTCATAATACCAACTTTTTTTCTCCACCTGCATGCATCCGAGGTCATGTGGTTTGTCCAACGTATCATGCGTCTTAGAGTATCGGGGAGGCCGTTTACTAAACAAAATGTACCTTCTGGTTAATTGGTGATGACATTGTTAATATATTGTAATTTTCAAATCGAACGTATAAGTATTATAAAAAAAAATACCCTGTAAGAGTCTTCTTCAATAAACCTTTTGGGAACCACTCTCTGAACTCCTCAAGTATCTCTTTTGGGGGTTCATCTGTGAGACCCGGAGGGAGGGCATGTATCAGCGTATTCGGAGCCTTCGACGGCGAGCCATCATGAGGCATGGAAGAAGAGGACCGTTGTCCAAGCCTTGATAGTCTGACCCTCTTCTTCTTAGGGATCTATAAACGACAGATGTGAAACGAGTTAACATTGTACGATGACCATAATTGATATGTAAATAAGTTAAAGATGATGAATAACAACCATGTCACCGATGCTCTCCTCGGATGCTGGCTCTTCAAGCTGTTTGACATCCAGCTCTCTTTTTTTAATTTCTTTATCATCTTTATCCAATTCGGATAAATTCTCCGGGTCAGGCATCATTTCCTCCTTTATTCCAACAGATGGATCGGATTTTTCCTTAACTTCTCCCTCGCTTTCTTCTAGGTTTGCTGTAATCTTTTCCTGCGTGTTATCATAACATGTCATAATAAATAAATAAAAAATTATTTGTGGAAGACAGTTAAGATCATCTACATATATGGTAGACGCGATCGGCAAATAATTGTTTACCTTATTGTTCTCAGCCTTGACGTCTTCACGAGAAACAATCACCTTGTTGGCGGTAAGGAACTCCATGGCTGCTTGAACACCCATATCCGCAACGGGACCCAAGGCAGAGTCCAATATGACATCATCTTGCGAGCCGGTGCCAATGTGAGGGGTGGTAGTTTTCAAGGCATCCGATTCAGGCGTCTGAACTTTAGTATTTGGGCTGCTGCTGAAATGGAACGAAGTGTGTGCCTCTGCTTGTCCCTTCCCTTGTCCCTTCTCAGAAACGTTGGCAGCCAACATTTTTATCACCCTTCGCATGAGTTTGTTAGACTTCTTCTGACCCTTTTTAAGAGAAGCTAAATTTTTTTTAATGGAGACCACCTCTTTTTTAATGGAGACCACCTCTCCTCGGATCTCTTTTTGAAACTCGCGCCACTCGAAGTTTGTATCAGAGCTCGTTGGGGGGGGGGGGGGGGACAGGAGTCTTGGGAGATAAATTAGGCACAACACTTGGGTTCTTCAAATATAGCCGCGCAACCCATGGGTCCTTCAACTCTTCTTCAGTTGGCATCATCACAAAACCCTTAGGCTGAACACATTTAATATCATATCATTAATATTCATATTGATTAGATAATCAAATTAAATAACCACCCTTCCACTAAGTACAATGACCAACATTGATATTAAAAAAAAAAACAATTAATATTCACTGTATAAGATTACAGTATTGGTCATAACAGGAATGACCGGACGGTCATAACTGTTATGACCGATAGTATAACGGTATCGGTCATAACAGTAATGACCAATTACTGTTATGACCACTAGTTAAAAACCAGGGGTCACAACAGTAATGACCGGGTGATCATTACTGTTATGACCACTAGTTAAAACCAGGGGTCACAACAGTAATGATCAATTGGTCATTACTGTTTTGACCGATAGCGTCATAACAGTTATTACCACCTGGTCATTACTGTTATGACCACTGGTTGAAACCAGGGGTCATAACAGTAATGACCACCTGGTCATAACTGTTCTGAACGATAGCGTTATACTATCGGTCATAACAGTTATAACCAACTCGACATTACTGTTATGTAATATATAATTACTGTTATGAGGACAAGGATGATTTACATATGTAAATTGACCACCAATTGTAATTAACACAGCATACATGATACTCTGGGTTAATACGTAAAAGACGAGTAACAGTTTTTTGTACCTGCTTTTCGCCAACCTCGGTAAAAGTAGACATAACATCATCGAACTTGACATTGTCCGCGGTGGTCCACGACAGCATACGCGGAATGTCATGCTCGTAATTGGAGCTGAATTTCAATGCTATCGTTGGGAGGGTCTCATAGGCCCAAACAAGCAACGCATGGGGAAAGCCCGCAACACTGTAATGCACTTTGTCATTCTTTTTTAAGGGTCTTCTCTTCGAAGACACCCTGTTTTCAACTGAATAGCAGATTGCAGTCCGGGTTGCCTCCCATGAGAGCACGCCCCAAGGAAAATCATTGAAATCAGCAATGTTATCGGCAAGGGCAAAAACTTCGGGTCTATCTTAACCGAGTTTGCATTTGACAAAGGAATGGAGAATGTCAAGTATAGTAGACTAAGCTTGACAGCGTCGTCGTCGTTGTCCAAATTGGCTGCATTGGACAGCTGAAGCTCCAAATGTTCTCTCGACACACCTCTTAGCGTCGAAAAATATCTTGTTATTAATCGGCTCTCGACCACTGGGAGATGGGTAGACCCTACGCATTTCATGCCGGTAATGAGACAGAACTCGTTGATAGAAAATCTGCCTAGGTCTTCACCCACCTCAAACCAAAGAGCATCACCCATCGATGAGTGATCCGTCAATCTCATAACAATGTTATGGAAGAGCTGCCCAGCCCAACCAAGAGTACTTAATCTTAGAAATTGTTTAATGCATCGCTGA
This sequence comes from Ficus carica, assembly GCA_009761775.1. NCBI lineage: Eukaryota > Viridiplantae > Streptophyta > Magnoliopsida > Rosales > Moraceae > Ficus > Ficus carica. The sequence continues at coordinate 12,450,299 of CM019742.1, read as the reverse complement.
TCGATGACGGCCGCGTACTATTGTGGAGTCAACCACCGGCTCAATTTCGTACAAATCTCTTTAATGTTAACAAAAGTATTTATTTTAGCCCTGATAATTTCCGTATCCGGCACCCGTCGATTATATTGATCATGCGGTCATGTTAATGGTAACATAACAGAATAAGTATACTGATGACAGTGAAGTAATCATACATATTACCAAGCACAAAATAACAGCAATATGAAAGGTAACGAATTGATCACCATCAATTCCAAAAAAATAGATGTTTATGGTCCTAAAATGAGAAAGTCATCATGAAAATGACCGTCCAGAACAAACAGACAACTGTGTAAATATTGTGAGCAACAAATCATTATGAAAAAATGACATAATCACACACTTATAATATAATATAATGAAATGACCATCCTAAAATAAGTCAAAACTCATAGTAACTAATGTTATGACCAACAAGCGTGGGCTGAAATGACCACACGGACATAACAGAAAAACTGAGGAATTATTATTTATTGTGACCAACAAGTCATAATGATAATGACCAGCAGTAAATAACTTAAGGCTGAGTAATTATTATTATGACCAGAGAGTCATAACAAAAATGACCATTACACTTTTTTTTTTAAAAAAAGACCCGATATCATATACACTTAGACACCAACATCGACGAAACCCACATATATTTTTTTTTTATATATTATATAAACCAAACCACTAACTTTAACGAACGGATGCTTTATGGTTCAGAAACAGATAAAAATTCTAACTTTTTGTACATTATGATAAGAATTTTCAACAAACCAATTAGAAAGGTGGAATATCATCAAAAACACATATAAAAATGGAAACTTTGTTTTTACATGATCAATAAAAACTGCATATTCTCAAAAATATTTAAAGTGTTAACTTTTTAAACATAAAAATCAAAACAACTTTTTCACCTATTCAGCCATGCATCGCTTATCTTCTACGGCACTTATATATAACAACCTCTGTAAATTTTTTTTCAACATAAAAACAAAAATCAAAATTTTTACCATTCCAGGGTCGGCTATATTCATTTCTGGTGAACTCATGAACTTCTTTGTATCATTTACTTCGATCTCCCCCTGCGTACTCTTCGGCGAAATTTCGGGCGAACTGTTTTTCTCTGACATTTTCCTTGGCATCGACATGGCTTATTTTTTTCCTTTTTTTAAAGATTGTTCGACGTTAAGGGACGTTCAAGCAGTAAATAAAGGGTGCTCGCGGTGGTTTAGGACGGTTACTGAGCGGTTTCCGAGCGGTTGCAAAGCTTTCTCTCTCTAAAATCGGAGTTTCTCTCTCTAAAACACTGTAGAATATGGTATGGGTTTTTTTTTTTTTTGTTAGGGTATTCGAGCTAGAATGACTTTTGAGCAGGAGGGAAATGAAGGTAAATATTATTTTAAAATTGAAATGACTCTTGGTATTACCATGAGGACGGTCATTGTGAAAATGACCAGGTGGTCAATACGGTTATGACCTCTGTGCTACGGTCAATAATGGTCAAACACGGTCACAACGAAATTGACCACGTGGTCATTATGAAAATGACCGTTATGTAATAATACAAGAAGTCATTTTAAATGAAATGAATATGAGAGGACGGTCATTTTCATAATGACCGGACGGTCATAACAGTTATGACCGCTGGTCTAATACAGAGGTCATAACAGTTATGACCACAAGGTCATAACAGTTATGACCGACAATCTAACACAGAAGTCATAACAGGAATGACCGTGTGGTCATAACTGTTATGACCGATGGTCATAACATGTTGACCAATACGTCACCGTATTGACAATTTACAGGGGTCACAAAGGTTATGACCGTGGGGTCATTTTGAAAATGACCTTTGCTGTAAAATGGCCAGAAATGTGAGTTTTTTAATTTTTTTTATTTTTTATGACGCGTGGTCATAACAGTTATGACCGTATGGTCATAATTGTTATGACCGGACGGTCATAACTGTTATGACCGATGGCCTAACACTTTGACCAATACGTCACCGTATTGACAATTTCAGGGGTCACAATGATATTGACCATGCGGTCATTATGAAAATGACCGATCCGGTATAAGGATTGTTGAGTTCCAAAAAATGGGTCATTTTTATAATGACCACATGGTCATAACCGTTATGACCAAAATTATATGCGAGAGTTATAACAGTTACAGGGGTCATTTTCATAATTACCAGGCGGTCATTATGAAAATGACCGAACCTGTAAGAAGAGATACTGTTCAATAATAACTATTCAAATGAGGAAATTTTTTTTTCCCCTTTGCAAACAAAGCGCTAAACGCAGACTTTTTAAACATTGAAACGAAAAAGCAATTTTTTTTAATTTTCGTCATCTTTGATTCCTTAACTTCGATTTCCCCTCAACCCTCATTCTCTCGATCTCTGGTTCCGGTTTTTTAAACTATCCTAAGTTGGTGGCCTTTCGTGTTGGTTACGGACAGTTTCCGAGCAGTTCCGCGCAATTGCATCAAATTCTCTCTCTAGATTTCATTTTCTCTCTCTAGATTTCAATTTTCTCTCTCTAAAATACTGTAGATGCTGGTTTTCTGGGGCATGCGAGGGAGACGAGGACAAACCCGTAATTTGACATACATTAATTGCGGCTTGGCCCCACAGATCATGGGTTTTGATGACGTGGCGGTGCTAGAACTGAAGGGATGAAAAAGTGATGCTGATTTTAATAATCTTTTCCCCACAGGTGTTAAAAGTGAAATTTTTCCTAATTAAAAAGGTGACACATGTGTCACAATTTAGAGCCAATTTTATAAATAATTTTGAAATTAAAAAAATCACTTCCAATTCCAAACCACACTCATGCCAATATTTCCAAGTTTAAATTATTACTGATGGTAAATTTATTTCTTCCAAACTAACAAACGTAACATTATTATATATGAAAATTCGTCAAACAATATAACGTAAGTACTAGTCTATTACACAATTTTTTATGGAAATGTGGTGTTTTTGGAACGTTTTGGGTCCCCCCCCCCCCCCCCCCCCCCCTAAAAGGTTTTTTCCATCGCCACACACAGCGCTAATTACTTTTTTGTCATTTTGTCTAATTGGATATTGAATCTTGAAAAAAGTCCTCGTTATACTTTAAAATCATGTTCAAATGGGGCCCTATACGCCTTTAAACCTTATTTTTTAATTATATAATTTTTTATTATTATTATTATTATTTCTCCCACTTCTCTAATCGTGCTGACTTGCACTTTTTTTTCCTTTTCATTTCTTTTCTTTCCCTCTCACCGTTTTTCCGCTTTAAAAAGACTTTAAATGTTTACATTTTGCTATAACATCCTTACTCCACAATTTTTTGAAATTTTTTTTGGTAAATCGTCGATTTATTGTTTGATTTGATAACTTAATATGTCAAAAATGAACTGTTCAAAATTATATGTGCTCCTTTTTTTTTCTTTTTTTCTTTTTTTATTCTAAATTAACATTTTAAACTTTTTTTTTTCTCTCTAAATTAACATTTTAAATTGATAAAAAGATGTATTGCACTATTCAATTCTTTTACAAAAGCTCAGACGTAAGTAGATTCAATTAATAATAAACAAAATTCAAATTTATGGCATATCTATCATGCCAAACATCTTTTTTAAAAAATACACTTTTCTATGATTGCAAATATAATCTAGTAGTAATTTTACACCTAACTCCACCAAAAGTGTAAAGTTCAAATCTTTCATCTTTGAAGTTTATATATATATATATATAGATATATGTGTGTGTATACACTTTTGTTCAATATAATATCAAAGATTCAACTTCAAACTAGGTCGATACACATGCCTACCAGAACAAATTTCAGATCTCAAGTAGTCTCAGCCAAAAGGAGGCGATAGGTCGGTTTGAGAAGCAGATGGTTGACTCTCAAGACCGATAGACCAAACTTCTCAGTCATGTCAATGTCCTTAGTCTCTACACCACTAGGAAGCTCCCAAGTAAAGCAATGCACCAACTGAGCTAGAACAAGGCGGATCGTAATTAACCCTAGTTGCATTCCAGGACAACCTCTACGGCCGAATCCAAATGGGAGAAGCCGAAAGTCATGGCCTCGTAAATCGACTTGGCTCTCAAGGAATCTCTCGGGGTAAAATTCTTCCACATTTTCCTTCCATACATTAGGATCTCTTCCCATTGTCCAAGTGTTGATTATAATTCGAGATTTCTTGGGTATAAAATACCCTTCAATGGTTATGTCCTCCATCGATTCACGCGGGATTAGTAGTGGTACAGCTGGGTGTAGTCTGAAGCTCTCCTTCAGGACCATGTCAAAATAAACCAACTTCCCCAAATCCTTTTCCTCTACAATTTTGCCCGTCCCAACGACAGTTTCAAGCTCTTGTTGAACCTTTTTCATCACTCTAGGATGCTTCATAAGTTCCGATAATGTCCAATCAATGGATGCAGATGAAGTATCAATTGCACCGGTGATTAGGTCAACCAAAATGGCTTTTATATTGGTTCGATCAATCACCAAAACATGCTCGTCTTGTGGATTCATCGGTTGGTTCGATCAATCGCGGCTAGCTCGTGCTCTGTGATTATCCGCTCGAACATTTCATCCATGTCCTTGTTAACTTTTTTCATTCGTCTTGTATATCCCTATGGCATATTTTAAAAAAATAAAAAAATCAAATCAAATCAACATGAGCCTCTATATGTCTCTCATTTATCAAAGAAAAACGAAAACACTTTTAAATTTCAAATCTAAAAACTCCTACCTAAATCTCTCCACTCTCATACGTTAAGCTAATCCATAGGTTAACTTTGACACAAATATATAATTCTTAAAATAATTCGTAAACTGGCATATTCTCTTATATATATAATCCATAAGTTAAATTTTGGATGGAAATTATATATCGCGATGATAGCTTGATTATTTTAAATGTTTGAGAATACTCTTTAAAAATGTTTATTAGATGGCTACCAGCCCATCAGTCAAAATAACGATAAAGTTAAGTAAAAAGGAAAAAACAAAATAGTACAGTTATTTCCATTTTTCAGTAAAAAAGATAAGGTAATTTTTGTCTTTTAAATTGAATCAGTACTTCCACCATTAGTATAGATTGACCAATGAAAATCAGATTTGATTTTTTTTTTATTTTATTTGCCCACGTTTCGGCCCCATGGCCCTGTGTAAAAACTTTGTTTTCTTGTCTTTTATTTGTCCTTGTATTTTTTTATAAGTATATATATGCAGGGTCTTGCATATATATATATATATATAAATATATAATCTACTTATCTAATTAGAAGTTAAAAAATACAAAAATTATTATAACTGAGGAAATAATCTGGATATATAGGTATTATTTAGGGGTAATCCAACAAATGGCTTTATTTCCAAATCATTAATTATTCCTTATTTCCACTTGACCAAATCATCCCCCTTCTCAAACTAATAGATAAAATAAAATAAAATAAAGTCATTTGAGAATGTTGTTTTAGCTGCGTTAGAGCAAAGGATGAAGCTACAGGTACGGATACCGGAGTACATATTCCTGTGCATAAACTTTTCTCTCTTAAATTGTACATTAGAAAGTTTAGCCTCTGTTTGAAATACATATTCGAATAAGAAAAATATAAATTGTTGGGAATCTTAAATTAATTGATATTTAAACAAGAAAAAACTAAATCATGCAGTCCGGATCTTGAAAAACTTAAAAAAAAAAATTTTGTATTTGATTCAGATTAATTTTTTTCTAATCCAAACAAGAGTTAAATTTAACATGGATCTGTGCATCTGATGTTATTGTGTGCACTTCTTTAGTCTTTGGCAGTTTAATTTATTCTTTTTTTTTTTTTTTTTTTGGAACTAGTTTGATATATTCATCTGTACCGTACATAAGTGAGCATTTATAGGTAGTGACCGTGAGGGGTGGGGTAGGGGGGCACACTACTGCAGACTTTTCAATTTTCTATGTTTAATAGGGTGAAAAAGAGAAAAACGAAATTGAGATGAGGGAAAAGGAGACAGAAAATTATGAATTTGGTTGTTTTGTAAGAATGAAAAGAGAAAGAAAAAGAAAATATTATTAATAAAATTTTTGTGTGGCCTATAATCTAATTTTTTTTTTAAAATTAAGTGGAAAACCTAAATCGACCTAATGGTGACTAAATTTATTTTTTTTCCTTGTTTTTAATGTAAAAAAATTGTTATAAAAGAATGAAAGTAAATTTTTCAAAAATATTTTTTTTTCTCTACCAAACAGCTTAAAGGATAACTAAATTCCTTTTTATCATTCAAATTTTCCATCTTTTATAAATTTTATCTCCCTCCTATTTTCTGTCCTTCTTACCAAACGGAATTCAAGTTGATAAAACAAGATATGCGTGAATGCACGCCATAGTCTCTATGAATTATTTACTAAACTAGCTAGAATATTCTGGTGATTGCACTGGATTTTTTCAAACAAAAGGATTTAATGAGACAGTGGGTTTATTCAGAGAGATACTATAAAATAATAATAATAAGTAATTTTTGTGTTTACTCGTGGTTTTGTTTCTTTGGTGAAATTATATTCCTTTATATTTTCTTTTTATTATTAATCTTGTAAAAAAGAGAAGGGGATAAGAGTGCTAAAAAAATGCATATTTAATAGTATGTACTAATATATGTTTTCATCTTTTTTATACAAACAAAGAAATAATATTTTAGTAATTAATATATATAGTCTAATGAAAATTTTGATACTTTAGTGCAATTTGTAGATTTTGAATCTCTCACCCTAATTCAGGGTAAAAAAAAAAAAAAGTAAGAATTTTGAGAAGAAACCTGAAGATCAAGTGGCGCGAGATAAGGTACATAATCAGCTATGTTGAAAGCTCCAGACAAGCTCATAACCTCTTCAACGATCCCCCTTAGATCATATCTATCGTCCCCAATATTCCTCCCCAAAATCATCCTACACGAAATGTCCGCAATGAGCTTCCCCACCTTCCTACTAACATCTACCACCTCACGCGCAGCCGCAGCCTTCCTAAGCGACGCAACTAGCCCCGTGACCTCTTCCCGCCTCAACGCCGCGAACGATTCGATCTTCGACAGGTTCAGCAGCTGTAGAGTGCACAACTTCCTAACGTTACGCCAATAGGGACCATATTCCGTGAACGCCATTCCCTTGGTACTGTACGTCATGTACTCGGCTGCTTGAACTTTAGGTCGGCTGGCAAAAACGTTGTCGTGTGTTTTGAGGAATAGCTCGGCGAAATGCGGCGAGGAGATGACGATGGTTGGGACGTGGCCGAGGCGAATGGACATGATCGGTCCGTATTTTAGGGCTAGGGATTGGAGGCCGCGGTGGGGTAGTGCGGTCAGCATGTGGAGATTTCCGATGATCGGTAGCAGCCAGGGGCCGGGTGGGAGTTTCCGACCATTGCGACGGTGGATTCGGGTGGCGCGTTGGAGAAGAAAGGACAAGACGGATCCAAGTAAGACTAGGAGAATGGCTAAGGATGTCGTAGGAGACATATTGAAATTATTGGTGAGTTTGAGTTTGGAGGAAGAAATTTTTATAATGGATAGCAATTGCACGTTGGTCATTTATAGTGAACAAAACAATTGAGAAACAAAAAATGGAATAAACGATAATAGTTATTTACATTTTAAATCATGTATTTTGCTTTCATTCTAAAAGTATAACTTGCATTTTAAAATTTTATATTTTTGTACCATCAGATTAGGTTTAATAACAAAAACAAACATATAACACTTTCCTAGTCAATATTGATATAAAATACCCAAAATATCTTAAACATAAAAACCAAAATTACGTGTTATTTTCCTTTTTTATATCTTGTATTTTATTTTTATTCAAAAATTATACCGTCCATAATGAAGTTTTGAATTTTTATACCATTACAATAGATTTATTAATGAAACTGATTGTCAATTGGTATCGAGTGTGATTATATTGTCTTTTTATATTTGGAATATAATTTTTATTTTAAAAAAAAATTATTTTTATTAATAGATCTATATTTTTTTAATTAACGCTTATTTTGATATCAAAAATACACTCAAAATTAAGTTTAAAAAAGGATTGAAAAATTCACATTTAAGGATATTTTGGCATTTAAAGGTTTAAATAAAGAGTTAACAAGAAAATACATATATCTGTGTTTTTAATATAATAGAATGATATAAAAAAAATATTGTATATTTTGTAAATAAAATCAAAATAAATGAAGTAAAAAGTGAATAATCCAATTTTAGTTTTCCATCTTAAAGGTTTTTATGGGCATATTTGGGTCAAAATAAATGTTAGCCGTGAAAAAGTATAAATTTATGATTATAAACATAGTTTGATAGAAATATCACACATGATTTCATGTAAATTTTCAGTCATGATTTTCAAAAAAAAAAAAAAAGTATCTATTTGCATATTAAATAAAAGCTGACAGTATAAAAGTATAAAATTTTAAAATACAGATATATTTTTTAAATTAAAGTAAACTATTAGATATAAAAATGTAAATAATCATAAAGAACAAGAAAAACGTTTTCTTCATTATTAATACTTTTTAAAATTTTGGTGCGCTTCTTGTTTTCTTCCTTTTTTTTTTTTTAAATACTTTTTTTTTTAATTATCATTAAATCTCTTGTGTCATGACTTTGACAACTCTTCTTGCTGTACAAAAATTAAACTGTTTCATGTGCGTAATGCGTCTCTTCCTCAAATTGCGACCTCCCTTGACTGGAAGCAGAGAATTTCATCATCCATGACCTCACTCAAGAAGAGACGTCTCAGAATTAATGGTTTATTTGAAAAAATCATTATTCCTATATCATATACTAGTTTGAGAACGTGCCCGCAACTATTGTCACGTTGAAATCACTTTATCCGTTAAATTCTTTTAATACTTAAAAGGTTTATTCATGATTCAAATTTAGTAATATTCTTGAATTTTTTTAATTTATTTTTAATTAAAATTATCATAAGATTTGAAGTTTGTTATTTTATTATATGGCAAAATGACTAAGGCTTCGTTTGGTGAAACGATTTGAGTTGAAATTTTTAAGTTTGAGTTAGTTGACTTTTTAAAAACTAATTATAATTTTTATTGATTTTTCAGAAAAAGACAAAAACTGAAATGAAAAATTTGAATTTAAGATGTAATGCCAAACGTTTGTTAAGCATTATTTTTACGATATTTACTTTTTACAAGTGATAAGAAAGATAATTTATGTTATCCTTGCAAATACTTATTATTTTTATATGCATTTCCTCAAGTTGTCTACTTATTTTAGTTCTCTCTTTTATGTCAACTAATTAAGTTTATTTAATATGTTTATTTGAAGTAAAAATCTAAAATGGTTTACACATATTATATATTCATTTACTTGTATTTCTGGCCTGATCACATGGTGATTTGAGTTCAAATATATTAAACTTAATATTTTTATGTGGCTTAGATCCAATAATCTAAATTTGATTAGATGTTTCAACTGTTTGATTCTTGAAAAGAAATGAACATATAATCTTTTTCTTGGTTAGGCAAAGTATTTTTTAGTGGGTGAGGTTCAGTATTTAAGATGTTTTCTTTTTCTTGCACATTTCTTTACTTAGGTTTTGATGCCTACCTAACAGAGTTTATCTCCTATGTGGAAATCACGAGACCAAATTTTGCACATTGATGTAGGATTTTGAGCAAGAAGTCAAGACCAAATATGATATAATCAAGGTGAAGTGGTCTCTAATAAATGCTTGGAATGCTTTAAACAGCTTCCTCGGGAATAGAAAGCCAAGAAATGAGCTGAAAGATTAATTCAAAATACATATATACATAAATACAATCGAACCTGATTAATGTGAAATATGGGAAAAATAGGAGAGAAACTCAACAACGTAGGAAAGAATGTATCGATTAACTTCTTGAATGAAAACTTCCTACAAACGTCAAATAATCATGTACATGTACTCTTGACATTTAAAAAGGAATTAATTTAGGTATATCAACTTTAAGTACTACAAAGAATACACATTCAAGTAATAAGCATTTGCAGAGACGGTATAAATTTTCTTTCTCACCACCTGCAAACCGTAAAAGTTGTAAAATCGTATTGTAATAATTTAAAAAAATAAAAAAGGCACATTCAAAGAAACTCAACATAATTATAAACAATATATAAATTTCAAATATTATATGCAAAGATGAAACTCATTAAAAAAAAAAAAAAAGGGTGATAAAACTTGTTTAAATAGTGATTGCTCAAATTAGTGCTAGAATGATCCTTCAACTTCCCTTCAGTCACTAATTGTTCATTATTTTCCTTTATTTATTTTTTTTTTATAAGAACATTACAATCTACCATTGCTTCTTTTGTCATATCTACAACATCATTTGTTTTATTCTTTGTCATTTTTTTTCCATTCAAACAGCAGTAAGAAGGAAAAAGCCAAAAAAAAAAAAAAAAGAAAAGAAAAAAAGAAAAGAAAAAAGACGGCAAGTCACAGAAGTACCGATGCAAAACATAAACTTACAAATGAATTTCTCATTTCCAGTAATGATTTTTCATGCATACAAGTCATGAAAGAGCTACATGTATGCACTAACATTAATGAAAAATTAATTCTTTGGCACCATCAAAGGACTAATTCAACATTAGCAACTCAATATATCTAAGGCAAAGAAGAAAACATATACATACATCTTGACAAGCCGTGGTAACAAAAAGCAAATCATTCAATTTCAAAGTCTATGTTTTAACATACAGAGTCATGTATGAACAAAATTAGAATGCAGCCTTTATAAATATTATGTTGTCTGTAAGAGAAAATAATCATCTCGAGGATAAAGGGAAACTCGAAGGCTTACATCACTGTTCTCAATCACAATAAGGACAAGTTCTAGTTGGGTTGGTTTTCCATTTAACTCTTTCAGTTTCATAGGCACCAGATTCCCGGTCTTCACTTATAAAGATTAAAAACAATGCCCCGATCTAAAGTTAAGTACCCAATGACATTTGACAAGTCAGGAAAAAAAAAGAAGAAAATAAAACTGCTACGAAAATGTTATTGATTCTTGAATATTTTGAAACAAAAGGTCAAGGTAGATAAATAAAGTCGCCGAATAACCATTCTAATCACATTTCTAACAATGGAAATTTGTTAGAACCTTAGCACAAAAACAAAACAAAAAAAAAAGCCTCAACTGAAATTATCTTTTAAACTTAAAAAGTACTATAAGTTTAACACAAAAACAATGAAAACTGAATTCAAATAAACCATCTTTCCAAACATTCCATAATTCTATGCCTATAACATTTTACCGAACCAGAACAAGATATTACAATTTTTTTTTCTTCAATTTTTTTTGCCAAACTTTCTATAATTCTAAATCCTATAAGATTTCACCAAACAGAACCAAACCAAAACTTTTTATTTTCTTTTTGCCAATTCGCATTATTGTATATCAGCTAGCAGTACAAGTTCATCGAATAAATCGCTTGAGAACAACCTTTTTATTTTTATTTTTTTTTATTTTTTTTTTGAGTAATTGTAACGCCACAAATGCTATCTAACTTTAACGTTAGAAAATTAACATTAGAATTAATATAGATAATGTGATAAGATAGCAATTTCTTAATTCTAATGTTATGTTGAGTTATTTTTCACAGGTGACGCGACGAGGACTCGATGTGCTAGAACAAGTTCATGCCAAATTGATGAATTTTTTTATGATGACTTGATAATTTTGTGTGATGGTTTATATATATATATATATATATATATATATATATATATATATGGTATGTAGTATTTGTGATGATGTTAATGTTTAAAAAAAAAGAAGGGAAAGTATGTTATCCGAAAAAGGCATGTTTTATATGATGTTAATTTCCAACTCAATTATAAATCTTTGAATGTCGAAAATTATATTGTAATTTAAATAAACTTATAGAGCTTTTCATAAGCTTTCCAACGCCTACTCATTTGTGCAAATCCGATATTGGAGTAAGAAGTTATGACCAGTTTACTATCCGGATACCTGCTAGTCACCAACCAGTTTACCATGTGTGATTGTAAGTGCGAAAATTCTAGAGGTGAACCTAGTTGTTTCCTTTTCCTCCCACACGTTTTCACACCCTAATGACAGCCATTCCACAGCAATTAAGAGACAATTAAACCAAATAATTCAACCTCAATTAATTCCAAAATTTATTTGGGATTAAATTACTCATAAATTGCTTTTATAATTTTCAAAACTCTCTCTCTCTCTCTCTCATTTCCCTTGCCTCCATTTTCCTTCTTTCCCATTCTCTTTGTCTGCTCTCTCTGCCCCTCTCTCACACACAAAAAAAAAAAAAAAAAAAAAAAAAAGGGAATCCGCCAAACCTCCAAATTCTTCCAAGCCGAAAATCAAAGGATTTCAAGGTATGTATCATATTGTTTGATGATGATGACTTTATTATTTATTTTGGTATGGGGATTGGATAATTTCATATGTTAGAAATATGTCTTAGGGCTGTTTTCGTGTGTGTATGAATTATATAAATATTGTGATGATAATTTATATATATATATTTCTATTTATTTTCGGATTTGACATTGCTACTGGAATTTCCAGATTCTAAGGTAAGAATTCCAAACGGTTTTTAAGGGTGCAAATGGACTCCATTTTTAATAAATTTGATATTGTTGGAAAGCCCTAGATGTCTATTTTCATTTGAAATCAGTTTCATATCTTTTGGAGTTATTTGTGAAATTTTATGATTTTTCAAATAGGCAGAGGTCGGACTGCCAAGTTCGGTAAAATTTTAATGATCAGAATTCAAAACTGATTTTGGGAATCTAAACGGTCTCCGTTTTTAACAAATTTAATATTGTTGGAAAGCCCTAGATGTCTATTTTCGTTTGAAATCAGTTTCATATCTTTTGGAATTATTTGTGAATTTTTATGATTTTTCAAATAGGCAGAGGTCGGACTGCCAAGTTCGGTAAAATTTTAATGATCAGATTTCAAAACTGTTTATGGGAATGCAAACGCTCTCCGTTTTTAACAAATTTGATATTGTTAGAAAGCTATAGATGTCTATTTTCATTTGGAATCAGTTTTATATCATTTGGAGATATCTGTAAATTTTTGTGATTTTTCAAACCGGTAAAGGTCCGGCTGCCAGCTTCAGAAAAAGTTTAAAAATCAATTTCAAAACTATTTTTGAGGGTCCAAACGGTCTTCATTTGTTTCAAATTAGGTACCATCAGAAAGATCTAGATGTCTACTTTCATTTAAAATTATTTTCAGATCATTTGGAGCTCTGTATGAATTTTTATGAGTTTTTGAAGGGACAAAGGTCTGACTGGCAGATTCTAACAAAAATTGAAATTTCATGAAATTGTTCAATTTTTGTGTTTTGATGTAATTAAATGATGAAATAGGCCTTGTAGGTGCTGCTATGATCTGATGGATGTGTTTGATGAATTATTTTGAGCTTTTGTTGATTTTATTATATTTATTATTCATGGCATGAATGGTTCTAAAGACGAGCACCCGAGACCTCAATCGCGCGTCACCATCGAAAAATTCAAAAAGGTTGAGTAAGGCGTTTAAGTAAGTACACTCTCACCTGCAACATGAATTAAAGATTTGAGAAGTATATATTTTGATGTTGATGATGATGTTATGATGTTCTTAAATAATACTTCTCCTATGATGACGTTTTGATGAAACATTTTGATGAAAAGTATATATATGGTATGTACATGTATTTTTATGTTTTAAAATGGCGTTGTACACCCTTGATGATGATGTTGTCCGGTGAGCGGACTTTTGTCACTGTTGGTTTGGGATTTGCTACCCCAACCCTTCCGTGACTAGCGCGCTATGATGGTACAACGCCGGGCCCAATATATGACGGTTTTAAAAGTAAAAAGTTTTTAAACGATGTTTATATTTATGATGATAAAAGAAAAATGTTATTTTTGTGAGATTTAAGTGTCTTACTAAGCCCTTGCTTATATAAGTTAATTCATGTTGCAGATAAAGGAAAGGGTAAGATGTAGTGCTGGAGGAGCTTGGAGCGGATGGCGGGACGATATATGATAGGAAAACGGGAGGAACGATCATGAGATGGACATTTTTAATTCAATAAAGTTTTAAGACTATAGTTTATTATTATTTAATTGAATGTTTCATATGGACTTAAACATTATTTCAAAAATTGGGTTTTAGAAAAAATTATATATATTTATATATATTAATTATGAAGTTGAAAAAAAAAAAAAAAAAATTCTAGAGTTTTCTAAAATTATCTAAGTAAAGTTTTCCATTATGTAAATATTTTATTTCAAGCTTAATATTTTCCGCAATTTATAAGAAATAAATGATTAAATACGAAGTCAACTGTAACGGTCCGTGAGGGGTCGTTACAGATATGGTATCAGAGCGGTTTCCTATTTCCTATCATGCATCGCCACGTATCCACTTCAAACTTCTTCAAGTAAGTAATTAACTAGTTTCCTTAAATAGAAATGTAAGAGTTGTGAGGTGATGTTCTATTTATGGAAAGTTTGAATCCTGACTCGATATTAAAAAAAAAAAAAAAAAAAAAGGTCTTTTATTGACATTTTCGCTACTAACTGACGACTAAGATAAGATAGTACGCGGACGAGAATGTGCAATTCGAGGACGTGGTAACGGCCGAGTGCAAGCCGAAGATGAAGTTGCTGCGGAACCTAACTTGGCAGAAGTTATGGCGCAGTTACGTCAAGACCAACAAAGGGATCGTGGACAAGTTGAAAACGAAGCGATGGCAGAGCCTAATTTAGTAGAAATGGTGGTTCAACTTTAGAGGCAAGTTTAGGAACAACAGGCCCTCATTAACAATTTGCAAGCTAATGCCAACAGAGTGGAAGTCCCCATTAATCCACCGGCTGCACAACCAACGTAAGATAGAGAGTTCAAGCAGCTACAAATCATGAGCTCCTATATCTGCGATTCAAGAGGATGAAGCCTAAGGAATTCAATGGTTCAACTGAGCCTTTGGTAGCTCAAGGATGATTGAAGTCGATTAAGTTAGTCCTTAATTTAATAGGTTTAACTGAGAATGAGAAAGTGAAGTGTGCTTCATACTGTTTGATGGATGATGCTAGAATCTGGTGGGAAGGAATAAAGTTGAGTAGGGATATAAGTCAAATGACATGAGAAGACTTTTATCCAGAAATTTAACGAGCAGTATTTCAACATGTCTGTGACCAGGGAACCCTATGACGAGTTTAATAACTTTCGTCAAGGAAATCTATCAGTGACAGAAGCAGCTGTTGAGACATCTACTGTTGTCACATGTCAGATACTTGTTAATAATCAGTGTGATAATGTTCTTTTCGACACAGGAACCTCACACTCCTTTGTGTCTTCTACTTTTGCTAAAAGACTAGGAATAAATCAAGATATCTTGAGTCAGGGATTCACTACGACACTACCCTCTGGGGAAGTGATGATGTCCACTCATTGGCTACAAGCAGTGCCAGTGAGAATTGTTGATAGAGAGCTCTACAGTAATCTGATAGTGCTCAAGATGTTTGATTACGACCTAATTTTAGGTATGGATTTCTTGGGAAAGTATAACGCGTCTATTGAATGCCGAAGACGTAAGGTCGTGTTTAATCCCGAAGGAGATGATCGATTTGAATTCATTGGTGATGCGAAGAAGAAGACGAAGTTATTCCTGTCAGCAATGAAGGCTCGAAAGATGCTAGCCAATGGCTGTAACGGTTTCTTAGCCAGTATCGTAGATAAGAAGAAAGAAGATAAATTGAAGCTTGAAGATGTACCTGTTGTACGAGATTTTTGTGATGTGTTTCCAGAGGACTTGCCAGGTTTGCCGCCAGATAGAGAAATCGAGTTCGAGATTGAGTTAGCACCGGGCACTGGGCCAATCTCCAAGGCACCTTATCGTATGGCACCTGCTGAATTGAAGGAATTGCATGAGCAACTTCAAGAGCTGTTGAACAAGGGTTTTATTCGCCCTAGTCATTCACCGTGGGGAGCTCTAGTTTTATTTGTGAAGAAGAAGGATGGGACAATGAGACTCTGCATCGACTATAGAGAGCTAAACAAGGTGACCATAAGGAACAAGTACCCACTGCCAAGAATTGATGATTTGTTCGACCAACTACAAGGTGCGACTGTGTTTTCGAAGATTGATCTACGATCCGGATACCACCAACTGAAGATCAAGGAAGGAGATGTCCCCAAGTCAGCCTTCAGAACTCGATACGGCCATTATGAGTTTGTGGTCATGCCATTTGGGTTGACCAATGCCCCTGCTGCTTTCATGGACCTGATGAATAGAGTGTTTAAGGAGTTTCTGGATAAGTTTGTGATAGTCTTTATCGATGACATTCTCATTTATTCAAAGACTCGAGACCAACATGAGAAGCATATAAGGACAGTTTTGCAGACATTGAAACAACACCAGTTGTATGCCAAATTCTCTAAGTGCGAGTTTTGGTTGGATCGTGTGGCATTCCTTGGTCATGTGATTTCTAAAGATGGCGTAATGGTGGATCCCGCGAAGGTTGAGGCCGTTAGTAATTGGAAGAGACCAACCAACGCAAGTGAGATCAGAAGTTTCCTTGGTTTAGCGGGATATTACAGGAAATTTGTAGCTAATTTCTCAAAACTTGCTATGCCGCTTACGACACTTACTCGAAAAGGAAAGAAGTTCGAATGGACAGAGGACTGCGAAAAGAGCTTTCAAGAGCTGAAGAGACGACTCACAAGTGCTCCAATCTTGACGATTCCGGATGGGGATGAAGGGTTCGTAATTTACAGTGATGCTTCTAAAATGGGACTTGGTGCAGTCTTGATGCAGAATGGAGAAGGTAATTGCCTATGCTTCAAGGCAATTGAAGGACTATGAGAAGAACTATCCCACCCATGACCTAGAGTTGGCTGCCGTTGTTTTTGCATTGAAAATATGGAGGCATTATTTGTATGGAGTCCGATGTCAAATATTCACTGATCACCAAAGTTTGAAGTACTTCTTCACGCAGAAGGATTTGAATATGAGGCAAAGGAGGTGGCTTGAGCTAGTAAAGGATTACGACTGTGAAATCCTATACCACCCGGGGAAGGCAAATAGGGTAGCTGATGCATTGAGTCGGAAGACCCCAGCCACGTTAATGTCCTTGAATGCGATGTCCAAGCCCCTTCAAAAGGAGATTTTTGATTTTGGGTTGGAATTAATAGTTGGACAACTTTCTACAATGACCTTGTCTCCAACTATTTTAGATGACATTCGGAGCAAACAAGACCTTGATCCAAGCCTTGTGAGAATTAAAAAGGAAATGCTCGAAGGGAAGTGTGAAGGATTTAGTGTGTCTGATGATGGAGTGCTGAAAGCTTAAGGAACGGTTATGTGTTCCTAAAGACGAGGAGTTGAGGAAAAAGATTCTTGAAGAGGCGC